>PVIH01006540.1:0-109964 GCA_004025045.1 Sigmodon hispidus
AAAAAAAAAAAAAAAAAGAACTCAGACTAGGTGGTGGTGGCCATGCCTTTAATCTCAACACTTGGGAGGCAGAGGCAGGCAGATCTCTGTGATTACAAGGCCAGTCTGCTCTACAGAGTGAGTTCCAAGGCAGGCAGGACCAGCACACAGAGAAATACTGTCTCATAAAACAAACAAACAACTTGCACTCTGTGAACAACTTAGAGATAGGACGCCTTTAAGAAAGGCGAGTAACTTGAGCTGTCTTTCACTCTTTTAGAAAATCTTTTTTTATTATAAGGGAAAAAGCACATGAAACAAATGTCACGCATAATGAGTTCTCATAAAGCAAATCCCCTTGTAATTATCTTGAAAGTTTCCAGGTCAAGAGACCGGGCTTGGCCAGCCTCTGAGCAGCCTTCTTCCTCTTTCATTGAGGAAGTGCTCACCTCACTCAATGTATTTGGTTTGCTTGGCTTTGGTCTTGCTTTTTTTTTATTTTTTTGAGGCTAACCCTGAACTCCCTATGTAGCAGCAGATGGTGCATCAGTTACTTTCCTGTTGCTATGGTAAATACCCTGACAGGAGCAATTTAAGGAAGAAAGGGCTTGTTCTGACTCACATCATAGATGAGGAGCAGAGTCAAGCAGAGTCAAGACATCGAACTTCCTACTGTTCAGTTGCCTTCATTTTATACAATGGGGGATCCCCAGCCCAGAGAACTATCAGGCAGGCCTACAGGGTGGATCCCTCCCCATTATTAACCTAATCAAGATAATTCTCCACAGACATGCCTAGAGGTCCTTCTCCCAGGTGAGTTTGCATGTCCTTAAATTAACAGTACCAACCTTTATGCATGGTCTCTGCCTTAGGGTTTCTATTGCTGTGCAGAGACACCATGTCAACTGTTATAAAGGAAAAACGTTTAATTGGGGCTGGTTTACACTTTAGATGTTCAGTCCATTTGAAGGACCCTGGGTTCTAGGGCCTGACCCAGGCATTCAGTTCAGGTATTCAGCAGAGCACCCCCCATGAGAACAAGGAACTAAAAGTCTAAAAGTCTGTCCCAGGAAACAGAGTGACCCAGCCCAGATAGCCGTAATCAACTCAGTTAGGACATAATGGTCTGGTCGAACCTGTGATTAAAATACCAGAAGTTCCAAGCAGAGTAGCAGTGACCAACACCCGGTTGTAAAAGCCCCTTAACCAGCTGGTCTTAAGGCAACCTCATGACTACTGTGAGCAACCTTATAACCTTGAAGTATGACCTTTAAAGTGACCAATCATGTGTTGCCCCTGTTGCTATGATGATTTTATGGTCTTAGCCTTTAAAAAAGATATGGGATTGCCCCTCCCTGGCTACTCCCTTGCTTTCCGAGGCAGAGAGGTAGCCCATCTCATGCTTTTTACATCAACTGGGACTGTATCTGGGTTCTTGGGGCCCCCTTCCCGAGAATAGTACCCTGATTCTGGGGTCTATCACATTATTGTTTTTTTTAAAAAAAGATTTATTTATTTATTACATATTTTATGTGCATTGGTGTTTTGTCTGCATGTAGAACTGTAAGGGTGTCAGATCTTGGAATTACAGACAGTTGTTAGCTGCCATGTGGATGCTGGGAATCGAACTCAGGTCCTCCAGAAGGACAGTCAGTGTTCTTAACCGCTGAGCCATCTCTCCAGCCCCCTATCACATTATTGTTATGGTGGGAAGCATGGCGGCATGCAGGGAGACATGGTGTTGGAAGAGCTGAGAGCTCAACTGTATCTTGATCCTCGAGCACCAGGAAGTAAACTGTGTTCCCTGTAGCTTGAGCATATGATACCTCAAAGCCCACCCCCACAGTGACATACTTCCTCCAATAAGGCCACACCCACAAATAGTGCCAAGCATTCAGATACATGAGTCTATGGGTGATATACCCATTCAAACCATCATAGCCTTGAATACTTTGTGTGTGTGTTTGAAAGTGCATGTATGGTGTGCATTGTGGTGTGTGTGCATGTATATGATGTGTGTGTATGTATATGGTGTGCCTATTTGTGATGTGTGTGTGTATGTATATGTGTGTGTGCATGTGTGGTCTGTGTATAAGTCGGGGGTATAGTATGTGCACGTGTAGTATGGTGTGTTCTTGTGGTCTGTGTATGTGTGTGGTCTGTGATTGCATGAATTCTATTTGTTATATAATAAAAACCTGGAGCCAGATATTGGGGAAAAGCTGGAACATCAGAGATATAGAGAAACAAACCACAGCCACTTCTCATCCACCAGCTTCTCAGGCCTGTCTCCCTGAATCCTCCTATTCCCAACCTCTCTCTCCACAGCCCAAGGAAGTGTCTGAGAAAGCAGAAAACTTCCCTTCTCTCCTACCCATCTCTCTTCTTTTTTCTACAATCCTAAAGCTAGGATTAAAGGTTGAGGTTTCCACACTCTGACCTTCATGGCTTGGTTCTGTGGTTGATTTTTTTTTTCAAAGATTTATTTGTTATGTATAAGGTATACAGAAGAGGGTAGCAGATGTCATTATAGATGGTTGTGAGCCACCATGTGGTTGCCGGGAATTGAACTCAGGACCTCTGGAAGAACAGTCAGTGCTCTTAACCTCTGAGCCATCCCTCCAGCCCGGCTCTGTGGTTGATTTTAATCAACTTATTTTATTAAATATATATCACCACAGTCTATGTGTATGTTGAAGGACCCTGGGTTCTAGGGCCTGACACAGGCATTCAGTTCAAATACTCAGCAGAGCACCCCCTATGAGGAAACAAACTAAATGGCTGTAATCAACTCAGGTGACCATTAGGACATAATGGTTGAACCTGTGATTCAAATACCAGAAGTTCCAAGCAGAATAGCTGTGACCAACAACACCCGGTTGTAAAAACCCCCTAACCAGCTGACCTTAAAGAAACCCCATGATGATTATAATATGACCTTTAAAGTGACCAATCATGTATTGCTCCAGTTGCTATGGTGATTTTATGGTCTTAGCCTTTAAAAGAGATATGGGATTGTTAATCACTGCTACTCTCTTGCTCCCAAGGCAGGGGGCAGCCCCCCTGTACAGACAAAATAAATCCTCTTGCTATTTACATCAACTGGACTGGAGTCTGGGTTCTTGGGCCCCCCCTTCCCGAGGATAGTACCCTGACTCCAGAGTCTATTATTTGGGGGTTCATCCGGGATTTTAGGGTGCCCCAGGACCCCCACTCTGGGACTGGTTGGAGGTAAGAACGAGCTCGAATTGTTCTGTGTTTGTTGTGTCCCTATCTCTTGTCTGGGCGATTTGGCATCTGTATTTGTAGTTGGGCCAGTGGGGGAGGCAGGCAGATGTGCCTTGAGTCTGGGCCCCCCTGGTCCCCTCCCTGGGGGTCTCTTCTAGGGTTGTCTGGAGGAAGGTAGGAGACTTGGTGTCTCCCCTTCCCAGGGAACGGAGCCATTCTCTGCCGCTCCCATCTATATCTGTATTTTCAGTCTGTAGCCAAGTCGAATTGTGTTTGCTTTGTGTTTGTCAATTGTCTCAGTGTTTTCTGGAGTCTGTTTAAAATATTCTCTTCCGGGCTGGAGAGATGGCTTAGCGATTAAGAGCACCGGCTGCTCTTCCAGAGGACCCGGGTTCGATTCCCAGCACCCACATGGCAGCTAACAACTGTCTGTAGTTCCACTTCCAGGCAAACATCAAGGCAAATAAATAAATAAATAAAGTTAAAAAAAAATATTCTCTTCCTTTTTTTTTTTATTTATTTTTTTTTAAAAAACTTTATTTATTTATTTGCCTTGGTGTTTGCCTGGAACTGGAACTACAGACAGTTGTTAGCTGCCATGTGGGTGCTGAGAATCGAACCCGGGTCCTCTGGAAGAGCAGAGGGTGCTCTTAACCGCTGAGCCATCTCTCCAGCCCCCCCTTCTGTCTTTCTAAAACTGAAATGAGATAACAAGCAACCAACCCTTTGAGTTTAACCCTAGACCATTGAAAAGATGTCCTTGCTTGGGCACACAAAAGTGCTGTCAGGTTGTGTTATTGTCTTTGTCTCCTCTTTTTATGTGGAACCCTGGGGATGTTGCGGAGTCACCTCGCTCCCGCTTGTGCCTGGCAGCATTCCCCATAGCAGCCTCCTGAAAACTGTCCATTGCTCTCTTCATGTGTAACATTGCCCTGTTTGGTTTTATCTATGCAGATGTTTTAGCCAGGCCGCTCCTATTGATGAATGTGTGAGTGCGTGAAAAATATGGCCACAGAATGGGTGTTTAATGTTTGGACTCGTGTGCATGCATTTTTGTAACTTGGATGTTACCTGCTCATTTGGTTCTGTTTCTAGTCAGAAAGTTCTATTTGCCTTGTTGAGAAGTTTTGTCTGTTTCTCAAGAAGGTTATCTATGCTGTTCTGATGTGTTTTCTAATTTTGTTAAAAGCATAAAGCTGAGACAGAATGGTTGAAATATTTTTGCTGTCTCTATTCCCAATAGCAGTCGGTCACCACCCACAGCTGCTGTGAATGCACTTATGATCAGGAATCAGAACTTAGCAGGAGTTCAAATGTTTTTTGATATGACAGTGATAAAAATTACTAAATAAGGTTAAAATCTGTTATAATTAAAAATCTATGCATAAGAAAATTTAAAAGCATATGACATGACTCCATTTTGGATTGCATTTTTGGTCAGTTACTGACTGCAGCTGCTTAGACAAAGTGACTGCTGCTTTGATCATTCAGATCCAGTGGGTTTGTCATCTTTTACAGAGGTTGGTTACAAATTATTATTAGGTAAGAAAAACAAAAAAAAACCCTACTGCTAGTTTCAGATGCTTCATGTTGGTCATATGCTGCTACAGTGTATGCATACTGAAGAGAACCACAAAAAAGACTGTAAAAGTTTTTATGTTGTCCAGAAGATGATAGAGAAGGCAGAGGATTGAAATAATAAAGAGACAAGAAGAAAAAAATGTCTGAAGCAAAGATGCCTAAGAAATTAGAGAGACCGACTAAAGATATATAAAATGTTGTAAAAGATATATAAAATGTTATAAAAGGTCAGAGGTGATGTGGATTTTGTTTGCTGTGGTTTCTCATACCTGCCAATACTGAATTTTAAAAGAAAACTGTAAGATATGGGGTTAATTCGATTTGGTTTTTCTTCATTTTAGAATTAGCTGATGATTCTTCACTGCAAAATGTTTATGACATATGTATGGTTATATAGACATGTATGTGACTTAGAGTTAACTATGTGTGAATGAAAGCTAGCTTTAAATCTATATGTATATATGTATGTAAATAACTTGGATCCAACTCTGTATGTGTAATATAAGTATAATTGTTAAAATGCTGAAATTAGCTTACTTTTATTAATCATTATGCACTATTGATATTTATGTGACAAGAACTTTGGCAGATGACCTAATTTGAGCATACAGACTCCATGCTGAGTGTAAAAATAGATTCTATGTGCTAGAAATTTTTTTAACTTATCTGAAAACAAGTTTATAAATATGTAATCAAGGTTGCAAAGACAGCCTATCTTGCCAGACATAGATCTTAAATCTAAGTTCAGCACATAGTTTTGAGAACAATTTTTTTTTAAAGATTTAGAGTGATAATAAAGACATCCATGAAATATTTTTGAAGTGTACTAATGAAAACAATGAAAGCTATCAGAACATTCAAGGCTATTAAAAAACACAAGCAGTCATTCTTTCTTTTTTTTAACTTTATTTATTTATTTTATTTATTTGCCTTGGTGTTTGCCTGGAACTGGAACTACAGACAGTTGTTAGCTGCCATGTGGGTGCTGGGAATCAAACCCAGGTCCTCTGGAAGAGCAGATGGCGCTCTTAACCGCTGAGCCATCTCTCCAGCCCCCAAGCAGTCATTCTTGTAAATACTGTAATTAATTATAGAGTTGAGATTTAGTCTTTTGTATAAGTTTCAGGGTTAAGCTTACAACAAGTAACTAGAAACCAAGTTTTTCTATGCAGATATACCTGGGCAGCCCTCATATTTCAGAGATCTGTAGAATATGGCATTTAAAATGTTTATTTCTCAGACAGAGACTCCCAGATCCTAACAGTGACCCAAAGTCGCCAAAGAAGATTATGAGACACCAAGATCTTTGTCTGGATTGTAGCAGTGCTGACCTGGGCAAGATGCCATAGCACAATGCCTGCCTGCTGCTAAGAACCCGGCCTAGATCTGAGGACATTAGAGAATTGATTGAACCCTTTTGCCTAGACAAAGTAAGGTCAGTTTTCTCCCATAGGTCCCTCTACTGTGGGGAAAAACTCCCCCTTAAAGGCCTGGCAGCTGAAGATTGATGCTGTTTGGATACTTCTGCCTCCAACTAGGTGGAGACCTGGGTATGGCTAACTAGGTATGGACTGATCTCTGTTGTTTTTAATAGATTCAGAAGCTGCTTATTCTGCACTTAGGTATAATTTATCCTTCTCAGATCTCTGCAAGTATTGACAACTGGGCTAGTTATAACTTTGTCAGCTTGGTAGAATCAGACAATCAGATCCTTCTGCAAGGTGATAGCCAGTTTTCAAGCTCATTTTATAAAGCCTGATTGGGAATACTAATATAACTAAAATTCTTATGTCTTTTTGCAATTTGTATGAACTTAAGAGAATCATAGAATTTAGATCCACTTCACAGAGGCCAAAAAAAAATTCCAGATAGGGCTGGAGAGATGGCTCATTGGTTAAGAGCACCGGCTGTTCTTCCAGAGGACCCGGGTTCGGTTCCCAGCACCCACATGGCAGCTAACAACTGTCTGTAGTTCCAGTTCCAGGCAAACACCAAGGCAAATAAAAAAATAAATAAAGTTTTTTTAAAAAAAAAATTCCAGATAAGTACAGCCTAAGTTTTTCCCACCCGTCTGTTCCTAAGGATGATACTTTTCTCTTCTGGTTTGGGAACTCCTGCCCTTCCCAAATTACTAAGACTGGGCCCAAGATTTAAATTCTAACTTTTGTTCTCAGTTTTAACATATCTCAACAGATTTCCACTTGACTAGGAGCTGTGGACTTGCTAGAAGCCTGCGAACCAGTTTTACCGATGTGGGCTGTTTCCTGTCTCTCGGCTACTGGATCAGACAGCTACGTGCTCCTGACAGAAGCCTTAGATCCCAGTTCCTTTATTAGCTTTTCAACCTTTTTGGGCCCTAACAACAATGCCCCAATGTCAACTTAAAGTAATAATAATAAAAAAAAAACTACTACGGCCGTTACCCCCAAACCCATAACAGGTTGAAATGCTAAGTTAAAAAGAAACCTAGCATAGGAGACAAATCTTTTTGTGGAGGCCAAAGGTCCCTACAGCCTAGAGTTGGCTTTGCAAGTCAGGTCCCAGCTGCTCTTTTGAGACCTTGCAGATCAGTTTGGGCTGCAGGGGGGGGGCACAAGACCATCTTCTATCTATCTTCTAGATAGACTACTTCCATGAGCATATTGCCAGAGTCTCATGATTGAGACAGTACCCAAAAAGAAAATGGGGGAATGAAGGACCCTGGGTTCTAGGGCCTGACCCAGGCATTCAGTTCAAATATTCAGCAGAGCACCCCCTATAAGAAAACAAGAAAGACCCTAAATTCAAAGGCTCACCCAAGCATTCAGTTCAAATACTCAGCAGAGCACCCACTATGAGAAAACAAACTAAATGGCTGTAATCAACTCAGGTGACCATTAGGACATAATGGTTGAACCTGTGATTCAAATACCAGAAGTTCCAAGCAGAATAGCTGTGACCAACACCCGGTTGTAAAAACCCCCTAACCAGCTGACCTCAAGGCAACCCCATGATGATTATAATATGACCTTTAAAGTGACCAATCATGTATTGCTCCAGTTGCTATGGTGATTTTATGGTTTCTTTTAGCCTTTAAAAGAGATATGGGATTGTTAATCACTGCTACTCTCTTGCTCCCAAGGCAGGGGGCAGCCCCCCTGTACAGACAAAATAAATCCTCTTGATATTTGCATCAACTGGACTAGAGTCTGGGTTCTTGGGGCCCCCCTTCCTGAGGATAGTACCCTGACTCTAGGGTCTATCAATGTGTGTGGTGTGTGTGGTCTGTGGTGTATGTGTGGTATAGGTGATGTGTTTGTATATGTGGTGTGCATATGCAGGTGTGTTCATGTGTTTGTAATATGTGGTATGTGTATGTGTGAATGTAGTGGTATATAGTATGTGCGTGGGGAGTTTGTCCCTAGTCCTCTTGGTGTGTGCATGGTGTGTGGTATATGTGTTGTGTATGTATGTGTACTTGTGATGTATGTGGTATATGTGTGTGGTGTGTATATATGTGATGCTGTGTGGTACGTGTGTGGTGTATGTATGTATGTGATATGTGTAGTGTATGTGTGTGTGCTGAGTGGTATATATGCATGTGCCATCTTTGTGTGTGTGGTGTATGTATGTATGTATGAAGTATGTATATGTGTATACCCCATATGTGGGGGTATATGGGGTATATGTGCATGTGTTTATTTTATTTATTTTTATTTTTTTAAAGTTTTTTTTTTAACTTTATTTATTATTTATTTACTTACTTGCCTTGGTGTTTGCCTGGAACTGGAACTACAGACAGTTGTTAGCTGCCATGTGGGTGCTGGGAATCAAACCCCGGTCCTCTGGAAGAGCAGACGGTGCTCTTAACCGCTGAGCCATCTCTCTAGCCCCGTGCATGTGTTTATAATGAGTGTTTTACGTGGTAATGTATGATATGTATGTTTGTGGTATATGAATATGATGTTTGTATATGTAGTATGTATGTATATGGTATGTATGGTATATGTATGTGTGCGTACACTCTCAAGTGTCCGTGTGTGTGCAGGCCTGAGGCTGACACAGGGTGTCTTAATCCCTCACTTAGTCATTTAGCCCTGAGTTCCTCTCAAGTGCTGGAATGATAGGTGGCCAGTTCTGTGGTCTTTGTTGGAAGTCTCCAGACATGGGCACAATAGTGTTTTCCTGTTGTACTCATATCGAGGGACCCCTAAAGACCATCAGGGATCTAGATTCAATGCAAACACATGAAGGTCAGTTTATTTTTGGACAGGTTTAAACGAACCAGGGCCAAAACCTTTTGTTCTGACAAAGCAGAGAGATTTGGTCCGGAGCTCAGAGGTGAGGGGGTTTTTAAAGAAAAACATGTATGTGCTGAGTACTACACATCTTGGCATTTCAGGATTGGGTAAAGGGGTATGGGGTACAGTAACTATTGGCTGAACTTTTGGTATGAACCCAAGCCCTGAACTTTCAGAGTAAAACTAAGTTTTGAATCTATTGTCTGTCAGGCACATTCTTGAGATTCTTTCCAGATTCTTAAACCTGGGCCCTGCCCTCAGGCATTAAATGATCTTTCCCTGAAAAGAAACTTTTGTAATGATAAATCTATGCTTTCACATGCCCTTTTCCCTTTACACACCACTGTTTGTCTATGGGTCACATCTGTCTCCTCTCTATATAGAGGCAGTCCTTTGTCCCTCTGGGACAAATATCCCTGTCCCCCCTCCCATGTTTCTTTCCCCTTCTCTCTTATCCTCCTTCTCCTGTCTTTATCTCTTATTTCCTGTCTTTTGTCTCTCTGAGGCAAATAAACCTTCTTTGTCCTGAGAACTTGGTCTCAGAGGTCCCTCAGGCGATACTAATCCTTTTACTTCCCTATGTCTATTGCCCTGGCCAGGTGATGGTGTGAAGGCATAGATTTACCTTTCCAAAACTTTATCTCAGGGAAAAACCATTTTTCTAGAACATCTAGTACCTGAGGGCAGGGCCCAGGTCTAAGAAGAATCTAGGAAAAAAATCTCAGGAATGTGCCTGACAGCCAATAGATTCAAACCATGGTTTTGTGCAGAAAATTTAACCAATAGTTTCCAAGAATGACTCTACCTCATATCCCTTTACCCAATCCTAAAATGCCAAGACATGTAACACCCCACTTATGTAATTTTTTTCCCTTTAAAAACCCTCTCACCCCTGAGCTCAGAACCAAATTTCCTCTGCTTCACAGAACATAGGGTCAGAATAAATTGACCCTCATGTGTTTGCATCGGAATCCAGATCCCTGGTGGTCCTTGGGAGTCTCTTGATATGGGTACTACAGAGGGAGTAGATGAGGTATATGATGACTTTGGCAACCTTTGTATAAAGACAGCAGTTTTAATTTGCACCCCGGCAAAGGGCAAAGAAAGCATCAATGATGATACATTATGTCCTTTGGAAGCCCTCTCTCCTTCATGAGAGTCTGCTGTTCCTCTTGTCTTCAGTTACAATTTCATGTATGGTAGCTTTTGGCTGGAACCTCCAGCTCACTCCTGTTTGATTCCAAAAGTATCATTTCTCTCTCTCCAAACCCCACCCTCTCAGAGAATCTCCAATAAAGAAAAGGCACCAAAAAGCCCAGTTCTGAATTCTTGGCAGCTTCGGCAACTCCTCCCTTGAAGTTGCTGGTAGCCCAGTTCCCCGCCTAACCATACTTGGTCACAGCTTTTGACCATACTTGGGTGCAAACCCGGCATGTGGAGGACATACCAACATTCCTCGCCTACAGGGTTATAACAGGGTTTGGCCAAGTGACTTCTCAGGCCTTGATCTCTGGGGCTGGAGGACTCACCTGGGAATTGCTTTGCTTAAATAAACCTGTTCCTGTATGTTTTCAATCTGGCTTGATCTGACTTACTGTGCCGGTGGAGAAACCTATTATCACACTACAGAAAACATATTAGTAGCCATCAACCTTTTGTTCATGGATTTTTTTGTTAATTTGCGTGTTGTATATGTGTGTAGTATATGTCCATGTAGAGGCCAGAGAAGGACACTGGATGTCCTGCTCTACCATTTCCCACTTTATTCTCTTGAGAAAAGACTTTCACTTAACCTGAGGTAGGCTGCCTGCTTGCCAGCCCCACATAGCGCTGACGACATTCCAGGCATTTGTTACCATGAGTGCGGAGGATTTGAACTCACGTCCTCAAGTGTATACAGCAGTCACTCAGACCCACTAGCTTCCTCCCCTGATGATATAGTTGATTATTTAAAAAAAAAAATTTGTTGTTTTTTTATTTTGTCAGTCTTCTAGGAACGAAATGAAACACAACTTCTTCTCATGGACATTTTCCCCTTTCAAAGTGCACAGAGTGCAGGTCTGTGCACTCCGAAAGGAAAGACTAGTCATTCTCCCTAAAACGAAGATTTGTTTCCACCAGGTGAGATGGTGCATGTTGGGGTCGTGATCTTGAACTTCACAGTCTCCAGAAGCCTGAACCAGTTAAACTTTCATTCCTGGGCTGGAGAGATGGCTCAGAGGTTAAGAGCACTGACTGTTCTTCCAGAGGACCAGGGTTCAATTCCCAGCAAAACCACATGGTGGCTCACAACCATCTATGATGAGGTCTGGTGCCCTCTTCTGTAAAACTGTATGCATAATAAATAAATAAATCTTTAAAAAAAAAACAAAAAACTTTCATTCCTATAATTTACCCAGTCTTAAATTAAAAAAAAAAAAAATAATAACAACAGGATTAGTTATCAACCAAGGATATTGCAACTAGGTAATTATTGTATTCTCATCCCCCACTCCTACCCTCCCCACTAGATGTCTTGCAGTATCCTGTGGTTCCAGGAGACTCTAGCTGAGCCCATGGGCTACTGAGTCAGCCTGTGCTGGGGGGATGGGCGGCCGAGATGGCCTGACTCAGTGCCTGATGAGCCGCACGCTGCCTGGAAAGTTAATAGGCTTCTGAGGCAAGCCATCCCTCCTGTGACGTGGGTTGATGCCATGAGTGGGTGGGGATGAATGAATCGGAGTGGAAATGTTCCTGGAGCATTTATGAAGCTAAGTACTGTGAGCAGGAGGAGACCATGAAGGGCAATCATTGCAAAAGGCTGCCAGTGAGGAGGAGAACTTTCCACTGAGGGTCTTGGTGGGGTAGCCCGGACCTGGGAGTGTGATCAGCGGCTATTCCTCACCACCACAGAAGGCCCTTCCCTGCTTCCTATAATGTCTCTGCCTTGGAACCAGATGGAGGGGGCTTTCTTCCAGACTGTCCTCCTAGGCTTCCATCCATTCTAATTTTTAAGAAGCAGGAGGAGGTGAGAGTGGGTGTGTAGCTCTCTTTCTCCTCTCCCACCCTAAACTTAGTCATAATAACTTATGTCTTTGTCATTTGCTGGAGAAGGGAACGTGGAGGAAGAAGCCAGGGTGGGGGTTGGAGGAGCATGAGAAGGAGGAAAATAGAGATAGAGATGGGAATGTGACTTTGGGACTATCCCAAACTGTGCTGACTTCAACATAGATTGAGCACACATTTGCTCTGTGCCAGGCCTCCAACTAGGGAATGTGGACATAGAAATAAACAGGACATTATCAACTATACCAGGGACCTCAAAGTCTGCACTAGGAGACAATAAGAAAATTGGTTAAGAGCTGGGTTGGTGGGACATGCCTGTAATCCTAGCAACTCAGGAGACAGAGCTAGGAAAATACTGTAAATTGGAAGCCAGCCTGGGCTACACAGTAAGTTCTAGGCAAGTCAGAACTACAAACAGAGATCCTGTCTCAACAATGGGAACCAAGGTTAATTTTAATAGAATGTACTAGTGCCCTGGTCTGAGGACAGCTTGGAGAAGGAAAATCTCAGTGACAATGAGAAGGAAGAAGAAATTTCTAAGCCAGATTTCTGTCCCTGCCTGGTCCAGGAGGCTGAGTAGATGGGTCTGAAGCATGGCTACACAGAGTGGTCCCTTGGACGCAGGGAGTTTGGTTCTTGCCTTTTGGGTTTTGCATGTGTGCTGGATAAGTTCTGTTTCAACTTGACACAAGCTGAGGTTCAGAAAATGTCTCTAGAAGACCAGGTTGTAGGCAAGCCTGAACAGCATTTTCCTAACTAATGATTTGATTAAGAATGGGCCCAATCCTGGGCTGGTGGTCCCACGTTCTATAAGAAAGCAGGCAGAGCAAGCCATGAGGAGCAAGCCATGAGGAGCAAGCCAGTAAGCAGCACTCCTCCATGGTCTCTGCATCAGCTCCTGCCTCCAGGCTCCTGCCTAGCTTGAGTTCCTGTCTGGACTTCTTTTGAGGATGAGCTGCGATGTAGAAGTGTAAGCCACATATAAACCCTTTCCTCCTCAAGTGGCTTTGGATATGGAGATTCATCACAGCAATAATAACCCAGACTAAGACAGCATACCAGCTCTGCCAGCTGATAGATAGTGCTGGCAGCTTTCATGGCAAGAAATATCCTGTCCGTAAGGGCCATTCTCCACATCAGGGGGTAGCCAACCATAGCAGCTGGAAGTTAGGTGACCTGTCTGGCAAAGCCACCTGGGAGGCATCACAGGCATCCACTGGTTGGCTGTTTGATAGGGATAGGCTGGGACAGAGCAGAAGCATAAAAAGACAGGGTCATTCGGAGCAAGAGGTCAATATAGGCAAAGGCAGAGGAGGCTGCAATACTTGAAGGCCACACCAGGTATCCCATGGATATGGGGGATAGATGAGGTCTGACAGGCTGGCAGTTCTAAACAGTTTGCATTTTTTGTTTGTTTATTTTTGACCAATGGTCTCATGTGTCCCAGCCTGTCTTTGAATTTGCTGAGTAGCTGTAGCTAAGAGTGACCTTGAACTGCTGACCCTCTTGCCTATACCACCCAACTGCTTGAATTAGAGTGTACATCACCACACCCAATTTTGTAAGATGCTAAGGACTGAATCCAGGGCTTCATGCATATTGGATAACCACTCTACGAACTCAGCTATTTCTCTAGCTGTTTTTAATGTTTGTTTTAGATTTATTAACTTTATTTTATATGTATGGGTATTTTGCCTACCTGTATGTATGGAGGCCAGAAGAAGACATCAGGTCCCATGAAACTGGAGTTACATTAGCTCCCATTTGGGTGCTGGGAATCGAACCTGGTCCTCTGGACCCCTGAACCATCTCACCAGCTTCATTTTTATGCTTTTAAATTATTATATTAAAAATATTTTACATTTTATTTACATGTGTGTGAGAGAAAAAAAGAGAGCATGAGAGACAGACAGACAGAAAGGGAGTCAGTTCTTCCACCATGTGAGTCCTGGGGGTTAAACTCATGTTGTCAGATTTGGCAACAGATACCTCTGTCTGTTGATCCATCTTGCAGCCCTATTTTTATTTGTTTTAAGATTTATTTTCAACTGGGTGTAGATATGTGTATCTGTATAAGAGTATGTTGTGATGACTGCAGAGGCCTAAGGCATTGCACATCCTGGAACTGGAATTCCAGACTATTATGACCTGCCCAAAGTGGTGCTGGGAACGCAACTCCAGCCTTCTCCTCAGCCCTATTTCTTGTTTGTTTTTGATAGCAGGTTAGTATGTATCCCTGACTGGCCTTAAATTCTTGATCCCCCTGCCTCAGACTTCTAAGTGCTGAGATTATGGCATCCGCTACCAGGCATGACCACCCCAGTCATTTTGCAAACATGTATCTAACATCACAGACAGGGCCAGGCAGACCAACTCTGTTCAGACATGCAAAATCAGGACTCAGCCACTACCAAGGTAAAGTGAAGGAGAAAGGAAACCATCAGCAACATATGGACCAAGGGGCTGTCTCTGAGTGTCAGCAACACAGACCCGGAGAGCCAAGCCCATTTCCTCCATGCCAGCATTTGAAATTAGGAAGAAAGTATGGTCACAAGGGAAGCTCACGGAGGAACAAGCATAGACCCTGGAGTCAGGAAAGCTGCAAGTGTGCTCTACAATGCCGACTGGATGGTCCTGGGAAAGTTACTCAGCTCTGAGCTACTCAGCCCCTACATCTGTCACCAGGAATTCTACCGGCCCCAGGGGGTCAGCTATGCAAACTTTAGTTACCATAGCCTTGCACAGAAAATAAACTCTCAGCAAGGCAACCCTGGAGGCAGGTTCACGTCATTCCACTTGCCATTTGGCACCAAGCAGGTTGGAGATTCACTGGATGACACAGCAAGTCAGCAGGGAAGCCAGGGCATGAAGCCATCTAAGTGATGGATGCCTGGTACTGTCAGTAGTGCCAGAGTCCAACTTCACACGGCAGTTATAGCCTAGGATGCTTCTGCGGAGTCTCACGTGTATAACAGTGTGTCCGTGAGCAGCCTAGAGAGGTAGCTGCATGAGATCCCCAGGAGGCAGGGTGACAAAGACAGTATAAATAAGAGACAAATATCCGGGTTGGGGGGAGGGGCATTTGCTCAGACCAGAGAGCAGATTAGATTTCTTCTTTTGATTCTTGTCCTTTTTGTTTTTAATTACATTTTACTTATTTATTTAGCGTGTGTGTGTCCAGGTGTGCGAGCTTATAGAAGGCAGAGGACAGCCTTTGGGAGTCAGTTCTCTTTTGACATCAGGCATCAGGTGGGTCCTGGGGATTGAACTCTAGTTGTTGACCTTGACTTTAATCCCCCACCCAAAAGTCATCTTGCTGTGAGACCTGGTTTAGTTTTATTGTTGGGAGTTTTTGTTTGTTTGTTTTCGAGACAAAGTAGCCCAGGCTCACAGTCCCACTCACTATGAAACACCAAATGACCTTGAAGTTTCACTCTTTCGGCCTCTACCTTCTTGAATGAGTGAGGATTGTAGATGGCAGCACCAAGATTGGTCTGTGTAGCCGTGAGAATCAAACCCAGGGCTTCATGGATACCAACGGGGCTAAGAGTTTTTTTTTTTTTTTTTTTTTTAATTTTTTTTTAACACTTTTATTTATTTATTTGTCTTGGTGTTTGCCTGGAACTGGAACTACAGACAGTTGTTAGCTGCCACGTGGGTGCTGGGAATCGAACCCGGGGTCCTCTGGAAGAGCAGACGGTGCTCTTAACCACTGAGCCATCTCTCCAGCCCCGGAGCTAAGAGTTCTTATGTAGACTAGGCTAGCCTTGAACTTCCTACATAGCTGAGGATCACCTCAGACCTTGAGTTCCTAATTCTTCTATTGCTCTCATTTTCCAAATTCCCTCATGTTATAAAAGCAGATTTGTAGTCAGGTGTAGTGGTGCCCACATGTGGCCTCAGCACTCAGAAGACAGAGGCAGGAGAATCAGGCCTGATTCAAGTACATAATGAGTTTGAGGCTAACATGAGTTACACGTCTTAAAAAATAATAATACAATTTAAGATCAGATTTGTTATGCTGAAATTTACAAATCATAACATATATCCATTTAAAGTATATGGTTTAGAGCTGGGCATGATGGTGCCTGCCTGAAATTCTAGCTCACAGACATTAGCAACAGGAAGATCAGGAGTTCAAGACCAGCCTCAGTTATGCAGACATTTTGAGGCCAATCTATGTTACATAATACTCAAAAAAACAAAATGAGGGGCGGGAGAGATGGCTCAGTGGTTAAGAGCACCATCTGCTCTTCTAGAGGACCCGGGTTCGATTCCCAGCACCCACATGGCAGCTAACAACTGTCTGTAGTTCCAGTTCCAGGCAAATAAATAAATAAATAAAATTAAAAAAAAAATGAAACTGAAGTGTAGAGGTTAATGGTTTCTTAGTATATTCATAATGATACTAATGCACAATAATCATTTAGAACATGTCCTTCATCCCATAAATGGCCATATTCTTTCTCACCTGTTCATCTTACCCCCAGAATTTCTGTTTTCTCTATAGATTCTCTTCTTCAAGACGCTTCATCTTCATTAGATAGAGCTGTACAATGCATGGTCTTTGGGACTGGCTTTATGACGCAGCATGATGACCTCGAGATCCATCCATTCATTTGTACTTCTTTCTTTTTCATGGATAGATAATATTCTTTTTTGTTTGTTTTTCAAGACAGGGTTTCTCTGTGTAGCCCTAGCTGTCCTGGAACTCACTTTGTAGACCAGGCTGGCCTTTAGCTCAGGAATCTGTCTACCTCTGCCTCCTGAGTATTGGGATTAAAGGCGTGCACCATTATGGTAGAAGTAAAAAAAAAAATGTTTTGTTTTATTTTATCCATTTGATAGATGGACTTTTCATTTGCTGCTATAAACATTTATGTATAAATTTTCATGTGGATATTTTTAAAACTTTTCTCTTGGGTATGTAGTCAGTTCTGTGCATTTGAGGGTTCGGTCAGTGTAGGTGGAAATGTGGAGGCTGGGGATCTGCATCTGCCCTGAAAGTGAGGATGTTATTTCTCCTTGTTATTCCCTAAACAATACAGCACGACAGCTATTTACATCACATTTCCATTGTATTAGGTGCCACGTGTTACCAAGATAATTTACAGTGTACAGAAGTGAGGAGGCTGTGGAAGGGTAACTGCCATGATTTCAAGGCCAGCCTGTGCTACAGAGTGAGACCTTATCTCAAAATATAAACAAATTAACTAAATTTAATGTTTTAAAATTTCTTTATACTTATTTTATGTGCATTGATATTTTGCCTGAATGTATGTTTGTGAGGGTGTTAAATTTCCTGGAGTGGAAATCACAGACCATTGTGAGCTGCCATATGGCAGTTGGGAATTACACCTGGATCTCTAGAAGAGCAGTCAGTACTCTTAACTACTGAGTCAGCTTTCCAGCCCTAATTAAAAAATTTTAAAGTATTTGGGAAAGCTCAGGGACCCAGGTTCAATATATAACAGCACATTTGGAGGTACACACACACAAGTGTTTGGGAAGATGTTTGCAGGTTCTAGGCAAATGTACTATTTTATATATATATAGGAATTGAGAATATATGAAAATTTGTATCTTTGTGATGTTTTAAACTTTTTTTTTTCTTTTCAGAAATAGGGTTTCTCTGTGTAGCCTGCCTGCTTTGGAACTCACTCTGTAGACCACCAGATTGGCCTTGGAACTCACAGAGATCTGCCTGCTTCTGCCTCCCAAGTGCTGGGTTTAGAGGTATTTTAAACATTTTATTATTACTATTTTTATTTATTTTACATGTATAGGTGTTTTGCCTACATATATGTCTTCATGCCATATTCATGCCTGATGCCCTCAGAGGCCAGAAGAGGATGTGGTTTCCCCTGTAACTTGAATTATAGATAGATGCTAATGAGGAAGACCTTCTGGAAGAGCAGACAGCAGTGCTATTAACTGCTGAGCCGTCTCTCCAGCATCCCTCTTCAGGACTTTTTTGTTTTGCTTTGGGGTTTTATTTTTAGAGATTTGTTTTATTTGTGTGTGTGATTGTGTGTGTGTGTGTGTGTGTGTGTGTGTGTGTGTGTGTGTGTGCGCGCGCGCGCGCGCGCGCGCGCAAACAGTAGGTATGTGCAGGTGCCCAAGGAGCCCAGAGGTATTTGATCCCCCTGGACTGGAGTTACAGGTGTTTGTGAACCACCTAGTGTGGGTGCTGGGAACTGAACTTTGGTCCTCTGGAAGAGAGGCATGCACTCTCAACTGCAGAGCCGAGACCTTAGAGCCTTAGAACCGAGACCTTAGACCTTGTTGGTTTTTGTTTGAGACAGAACTTTGGTTTGTAGTCCAAGCTGGCCTTGAACTCCTTACCTTCCTCCCTTGTCTCTGTCTGAGTGCTTTATGCTTGCTGGCTTCTGGGCAGTATTTCTCCCTAATGAAGTGTCCAAACCTTAATGCTTTGGACTTAAGCTCTTGACAGTGCTGACTATAAAGGGCCACCCAAGGTCACATCCCTTTATTTTTCCTGCATGTGGATGGGATGGTAAGAAACAAGCACCTAGGAGATTTCCTTGGGATCCATTCTTGATCCTTTTCAGTACCTTAGGGAAGAAGCAATGAGTCACCTCTAGAGTTGAGACCAGTCACCACCACCAAGTCTGTGTCATTTAGCATCTCTTCCCAGCAGGGAGAGGAGCCGGCCTTGTGGAGGATTCAACCCAAACTGAACAGAGTCATTAAAGGCCAATGCTGGCTCGTGGAGATGTTACTCAGTGGCAGAGTGCTTGGCTATCAAGCAGAAGGCCCTGGATTCTACTCCAGCACTGCAAAATAAACAAAATCCACAGAAATTAAAGCTAGTGCTGTCTGGTGTCATTGGCCACCAGGTTCAGAGTGTCTCTTCTCTGTGTGGAAGAACTCAGAGGCCACAGGGATGAGCTGACAGAAGTGTGGCAGTGATGCATGAGCAAGCTGCAGCTGCTGTGACAATCTACTTAGAGCCTGCTTGTTCTCTCCAGGGCATAAATCTCACCTTCAAAAGACAAAGAAGAACTAGGAAACAGTTGTGGCAAGTTCATGACAGCTGGCCGGGATGCTTTGGTCATCTGTTATCTAAAGCTTAGGCATTTGGTGTCTACCAAAACCTAGAAATAAAGCTGGATTATTTCTGCAAAGGAAGATAAGAAGCAATTTGAAGATGAGCAAGACTTAGCTCCAAACAAATGCTATGATTGGGAAGCTGGGTGTGGTGGTGTTACCTCCTAGATTCTGTGCTGGGCTGTTGGACATGAAGGCAGGAAGGAGCAGGTGGATCTCTGTGAGTTCCAGATAGCCAGGGCTACACAGAGAGATCTTGCCTCAAAAAAACAAGCAAAAAAGCAAGAAAACAAACAATAATAATAATACAAAAAAAGAAAACAAAACTCAAACAAACCAGGATTTCAGGCATGCATACTCAAGAGAGATGGCCTAATGGCTAAGAGCACTGAATGCTTTTCTAGAGTACCTAGCCAGGTTCAAGTCCCACCACCCACATAACAGCTCACAATCAACAGTAACTCTAGTTTCAGAGGACCCAACACCTTTTTCTGGTTTCCTTGGGCACCAGGCATGCAAATGTTGCACAGTCATGCATGCAAGTGAAATACCCATACACATAAGATAAACTTTTTAAAAGGTTTATTTATGTATGAGTGCTTTGTCTACATGTATACCTATACACCAAAATGATACTGGATTCCATTATAAATGATTGTGAACCTCCATGTGTATTACAAGAATTCTACTCAATCTTATAATAAAAATCTGAAGCCAGATATTGGGGGGGGGGAGAGCTGAAAGATCAGAGAGACAGAGGAACAAGCCACAGACACTTCTCACCTAGCCGGCTCCTCATGAATCCTCAGACTGAATACTTCTGAGTCCTCAGTCGAAAGGGAAGGGGTTGCAGGTGAAGAGCTGAAATTCTGCCTTTTCCTGCCTTATTTCTTTCTCTGTCAAGCTATCCCACTTCCCAGTTCAACTTTCTTACAGCTGGGATTAAAAGTGCAGTGTGTGGGCTGGAGAGATGGCTCAGCGGTTGAGAGCACCCTCTGCTCTTCCGGAGGACCCAGGTTCGATTCCCAGCACCCACATGGCAGCTAACAACTGTCTGTAGTTCCAGTTCCAGGCAAACACCAAGACAAATAAATAAATAAAGTTTTTTTTTTTTAAAAAAAAAAAAAAAAAAAGTGCAGTGTGTGTGTGTGCCTGGCACTGTTTGGCCTTGAACTCACAGATATCCAGACAGATTTCTGCCTCTGCAGTGCTAGGGTTAAATGTGTGTGTTAGCAATCCCTGATTTCTATGGCTAATTCTGTGGCTGGCTCTGTCCTCTGATCTTCAGGCAAACTTTATTTTGGATAGATTTATTTACACAATATACCACCACACTTGTAGTTCTAGGACTTGAACTCATGATCTCTTGAAGAACAGAATAGCCAGTGCTCTTGACTGCTGAACCATCTCTCCACCCCCTGAAATTAAAAAACAAAAAACAAAAAAACCAACTCCCTTCAAAAAAAAAAAAAAAAAAAAAAAAAAAAAAAACACCTTTTACTGTGAGGCACATCACAGCTATACTTGGCATCATCCTTGGCATCCACTGTAGAAAGCCAGCAGTTCATGGGACCTGCAAGGTCTCTAGCATCATGTGGTAAAGCTTGCATCACATGTACCAGGTACAGAGTTAGTTTGCTCAGGGCTTTGTACAGAGCTGGGAGCATTTTTTTTTTTTCTTAAGACAAGAGTCACATGAATCCCATGATAGCCTCGCACTAACTGGGTAGTAAAAGGGTGACTTTGAACTTTTGATCCTCTGCCATCATGTCAAGAGTGATGCTATTACAGGTATGTACTACTTGCCTGGTCTATATAGTGCTAGGGGCTTTGGTCATGCTAGGCAAACATTCCACCACACCTGAGCTACATCCCTGGGTCTAAAACTGGAAGCTTTTAGGTCATCTAGAAAATGGGTTGGAACAGTGTGCCTGAAGTTGAAGTAACTCTCAAATCCCTGGAGACTTGCCATTTTGGCAGTGGGAGATGGAAGGTACATTGTCATGCACTTTGCAGAGAAAAAAACCCAACACATGTTCATAATACCAGATCCCAGAGTCCTTATTGAGATGTCAGGCTTTGGTATTTCCATGACATTGCTGTCACATTATGGTACTTGTTCATTTCTATTCTCTGCCCCCCTGCAGCATGATGTCATCAGTACAAAGTGGAATGGTGTGGTATCTTGGGAAACAATGAAGTGTTAGAAGGCTGAGAAATGAAGAGCTGTCAAAAGAGCTAACAGCCTCCTATGACAAGACAAAGCAGATGATCTGATGACCCTGATGGATGAGAGCAGTTTGATCTTTTCTGCTTCCTAGAATAGAGGAAAAGCATTTACCAACTCAATAAGTGCATATCAGGTGTCAGGGATGGAATTTATTTTCTCTATCAATGGGATCACATCAGAAACAGCAGCTGCAACTGGAGTCTCCACATAATTAGATTTATGGAAATCCACCATCATTCTCCAAGATTCAGCCACCATCTTCACTAGCCAGGCGAAGAATAAAACAGGAGTTGAGTTTAGTTAAATCATCATTCCAGAGTCTTTCAATGCCATCAGTGTGGGGATTTTGTTTTTTAGGGTAGATTGTTGGCTTTTAGGGAAAAAATGATTTATTTTTATTTTATGTGTATGGGTGTTTTGCCTGCATGAGTGTCTGCACTACACATGGGCAAGGCCCGCAGAGGCCAAAAGAGGGTGTTAGATACTCCAGAACTGGAGTTACAGATGGTAGTTAATTGCTTTGTGGGTATTGGAAATCAAACTTCGGTCCTCTGAAAGAATAACCTTAACCCCTATGCCATTTCTCCAGTTTTCTTCCCCCTTTTGAGAATGGGCCTCGTGCTGCCCAGGCTGACTTTAAATTCACTATACTGAATCGGGGGCTGGAGAGATGGCTCAGTGGTTAAGAGCACCGTCTGCTCTTCCAGAGGACTCGGGTTTGATTCCCAGCACCCACATGGCAGCTAACAACTGTCTGTAGTTCCAGTTCCAGGCAAATACCAAGGCAAATAAATAAATAAATAAAGTTTAAAAAAAAAATTCACTATACTGAATGAAGATGACCCTGCATTTATGATCTCCCGGCCTCAGCCTCCATAGTGCTGGGACAGGAGATGAATATCATCAATGGCTAATTTATGCTGGGGATTGAATTCAGAGTTTTGTGCATGTCACCCAGTTAGCTGAGCTACAGCCTCAGCCCTTTGTGATTTTTGTTGTTTTTCTCGTTATTGCTGGAGACAGGGTTTTACTTCATAGTCCAAATGGACCCAGAACTCATTATGGACTCCAGATTGGTTATGAACTCGAGGTGATCCTCCTGCTTCAGCCTCTCTTTGGTGCTAGGATTACAGGCATGAGACACCACAGCAGCTTCACAATATCAATATCTCCAGTTCCTTGGAGGAAGCCAGATTTCTTTTGCTGATCAATCAGGAATTTCTATTTGGCTTTGCTCACCATCAGATCTCTTACTCTGCCAAACTGAGAGTCAATGTAATAATTCTGCTAGTGGCTGGGACGTCTAATCCAAGCAGTAGACACTGAAACAAATAGGTTGGGAGAGCCATGGGTCACCGCAGGCAAGTCCATTGATTAGTTTATCCTGCTCTGACAGTAGATCCCAGTAGAGTCCTGATCAACAAAAATCCCTATTAACCAAGAGCCAATGCTGCTTATCACTGAAAGATCCAGTACAGAGATTCTGCTACATATAGTCAGCCTGGTTGATGGGGTTAGGCCCCAAGAGAAGGACTGAGTCAGATTCATAGGTCATGCCTGTGTCATTGCAACCTCTGTGTGTGTGCAAGCATGCACTAGACATCAAACGCAGGACTTCAATGCATGCTGATTGAGTGTCCTACTAAGCTACTAAGCTACAATCCCAGTTTCATTATCCTTTTCTGAGAGTATCCAGGCTCCATTTCTTCCAAGATTCTGGAGTGGTGACTGATTCATGATTAGAAATTGGGAGACACACTAACAATCATCTTGGAGGTCAGACTCTTGTGTATAAGACCTAAAGGGATTTATTTATTTATTATTTTATTTCCATGCTGGATATGGAACCTAGGATCCTGTGCACCCAAAATTGCTCTACTACTGAACTATCTCCCTTGCCCCTGCAGTTTTTAATGTTTGTAAATCAAGCACCAAGACAGCAGGCAGCCTCCTCATCTCCTTTGTTCTAGGGACCCTGTGATAACTGAGCATGCCATTCTTCGAAGCTGAGACTATCCCAGTAACTGCTCCAGCCCTGCCTACCAGAAAAACCCACTTACCTCCCTCCCTAAAAGAATGCTGGACTTGGTTCCTACCACTCCAGGATCTACACTCCCTATTAAATGGGGCAAGCCCTTCCAACTCCCACCAGCAGCTCCAACTAAGGGCTGATCAAGGATGCTAACATTTCCTCTTCTTCCAAGGGACTTCTCAAGGCTGTATTTTTCCAGAAGGTCAACTTTTAATATGAGGAATCCATGCCTATATTGGGGGTTGATTTTATTTTGAAAGCAACAGGAAGCCACTAACCTGTTTTCAATAGTAGAGGAGATGGATGAGGTTTATATTTTCACAGGACTGCTCCTGCTATTTAGTAGAGAATATATTAAAAAGGGTCAGGTAGAAGTGAGGGAGGATAAATGCTTCTCAGATGCAGTAATGCAAATGGGTTTTAGAAATACGCAGACAGTAGCTGGGTCTTGAGAAGGATGAGCACTGGACATCCACAGGAGGGATGCATGGAAGCCTTAGGGTGCCTTGGGCAGGGCAGATAACTAGGAAATATGTGGATGTCAGGGGAAAGAGTTTATTGCTATATATAGGAATGACTTTTATTTCGCCTACATGTATGTCTATATGAGGGTGTTGGATCTCTTGGAACTGGACAGTTGTGAGCTGCCATGTGGATGCTGGGAATTGAAATGGGGTCCTCTGGGAGAACAGCCAGTGTTCTCAGTGCTGAGCCACCTCTCCAGCCACCAAACATCTTCTTAATGACTTTATTAGGGCTGAAGAACAGACAGGTTAAGAGCCAGAATGATTGGAGTAAATCAAAGTTCTGTTCTTTGAAGGAGATGGGAGGCAAAAAGCAGCTTTATACAGATGTTTAGATGATGCCAGTTATAAAGCTCTAACTCCAAACCCCTTGTCCAGAGAAGTAGTTTAGACTCAGGCCTGCAGCATGCTTGATGAGCAAGCAGTGAGACCTAGGACCATCTGTCAGAAGATGTCTCACGCTGGCCCTAAAATTACTCTGCAAAGCCAGGAACAGCCTGTTACCTTTGCACATTCATTCAAACCTTGGAGCACGGTCATCAGTCTTTTGTGTCAATGGACAAAGTAGAACATAAGCTGCTGGCCCTGGTTGTGCAAAACAATAGCAAGGATGAGGCTTGGAGGCAGCTCCACGCTGCATCAGTGAAGCCTCTTCAACTGCCTCCAGCATCTTCTCAGGGCCTCTGATTTCGTTTTGCTTAAACAGGAGTACTGGCAAGTTATTGCATACAGCTACAAAGTAACTTTATGACATGTATATTCTTTCATGTCGAATTGTTACATTAAGCTAATTACCCATGACCTCAGAGGCACCCTGCCTGTGACAGTGTATCCTTTGACCAGTATCTCCCTTGGCTTGTCCAGGTGAACATCACACTATGGTCTGCTCCATTAACCTCATATGGTTGTTATAAGTAATGAGGCTCAACTGTGTTGTGACAGTTTCCCTGCTCTTAAGGCTGAGTTGCATTGCAATGTGTACATATGCATTACAGAGTTTTATATATGTATATATACATATACACACATATATACATATATGTTATATATCTGTATAAACAATGGTATATATGTTTATATATTTGCATGCATATTTATTGTGAATGGATACTCTCCATATCTTGCTCATTCTGATTAGTGTTGCAGTGAACTTGGAGGATATAGCTCTTTGAGATATAAATGTCATCTTGTCTTTTGTAGCTGAAAGTTTCTGTTCTACCAAAAACTCCCAAATACCCAGCAGCAGCTTCCCAAATAATTGACTTGGAGGCTTAATATTATAGTAAATGCTCAAGCATATTACTAGATAGCTGTTACACTTAAATTAACCCATAATTCTTATCTATGTTTAGCCATGTGCTTGATACCTTTTCTCAGTAAGGCATTCTCATCCTGCTTTCTCTGTGCCTAGTTGGCAATTGCATCTCTACCTTTTCTCTTCCCAGAGTTCTCCTAGTCTGGTCACCCTGCCTATACTTCCTGCCTGGCTACTGGCTAATCAGTGTTTTATGAAACCAATATAAATGACAAGTCTTTACAGTGTACAAGAGCATTAACCCACAGCAGCCCTTAAATCTAGAAGTGGGGTTGCTTGGTCACATGGCAGTCCTAGATTTTATCAAGGAATGTTGCCTCAGCTTTTCAGCTAGGACTTATGTTCATTTGGGGGTGGATCTCAGCCATGGACAGGATAAGGCAGTGCAGGGGCCCAGACATTTCTATCTGACCTTGGACCTTGACCTTCTGGAGTTCTTGCTGGACTAACAGCCTTCTTGTCCATCTCTGATCCTTTTCTTATCATATCCCTTCCTCTGTTCCCATGTACACTATCTCCCCTGCTCTCCATCTCAGTCTCTACCCTGAGCAAATCCACACTTGTGGCACCTCACTTCTTCATCTGTCACACAGGATAGTAGCATTCATTCTATTGTTTCAAGGATTAATAATAAAGCTTACCTGTCGTTTTCTTTTTCTGGGTATTGCATTTCTTATTTATTTGTTATTTATTCTTTTATGTGCATTCATGTTTTACCATGGGTGTTGGGTCCTCTGGAACTGGAATTATAGACAGCTGTGAGCTGCCATGTGGGTGCTGGGAATTGAACCATGGTCCTCTGGAAGAGCAGTCAGTGCTCCTAACCACCGAGCCATCTCTCCAGCCCCTTATTTGCTTATTTTTGAGACAAGGTCTTTCATATCTCAGTTTGGTCTCAAATAGACTGTGAAGTTAAGGATGACTTTGAACTTCTGATTCTCTTGTCTCCGTTTCCCAAAATGCTGGGACCACTTTCAGTTAGTGATCTATTAGGAAGGGAAGCTAGAGCTTCCTGAATGCTAGGACAGTGTTCTACCAACTGAGCTACATCCCTAGACTACTGGGTTAATTTTCTATCTGCTCCTTAGAATCCACTTTCTAGCTACATCTACTCTGCCGTTGGCTCCAGGAGGATGAATTTTGAACAGTATTGACACAGAAAGACCAGAAGGCAGACGGTCAGAGAACTCAGCTTATTGTCCCTTCCATCTCCTGCCCACAACATGCCTGGGGGTTTTGTTAGCTGGCCAGCTCAGGCCTACACATAGCAATGGCATCCAGCTGTTGCTAGCCCCAGACAGCATCCTTCATGGACTCCCCCTTAGTGGTACCCAAACCTTGGTAAACAGAAAAAAACCCTTTATTAAAGTCTCTCCACTTTCCCACTTGTTCCTTCTGTTTCCTCCAGACACCCTGATTGAGCCAATCAATACGCATCATCTCACTCACTGCAGGCATTCCAGGAGGCACCTCCAGCCACAACAAAGTTCAGAGGCAGCAAGGAGACAATTCCTTCATGCTGTCTTTGCAAGAAGCAGGAAATCTCTGCTAAATGGCTCACACTCCACCGTTCCCCTTGACTACCATTGGTAGTAGTGAGTCACTCACACTCTCAGATCCCCAGAAAAAAGAAACCAGAGACTAAGGGGCATGTGGGTGTTCTACTGGGAAGTGTGATCCCAGGAATCAGGAATGAAAAAGGAGCAAGCAGGACAGCGAGAGACATGACATAAGGATTTCCGGTTGACGCCATGTCAAGTGACCCTGGACTGCTGAGAGACCATAAGAAATGCCTCTGATGATATATCCTGAGGGAACAAGGAGAAAGCAACTATCTGTGACTCTCATCCCATATTGATCAAAAATGCATGCCCAAGAAGCCCTGACTGTCCCCCTTTCTAGGGAGGGTACAGTTGAACATTTTGGGGTTCCCGTGTTCTTAGTTGTAGCAGAAATGGAGAACGCCATGGACAGAGGGGAAAAGGAGACACAGTAGGTCTGAGATGCAGCACCAGGAGGCCCTACCTATGCAGTGTGTACTGGCAAATGTACTCGGTGGGGACTGAGGGGAGTGGCTTTTGCAGGAACAGTGGGCATACAAGCTAGGAGTAGCTGGGAAGATCTAAAGATACAGGCACATGCCCAGTAGATAGGGCCAGCCCTAAAAAACCGGTCTCTATGAGATGCCTCTGAAACCCCCGTCTCACTCTCCTGGGCCACCTCTGGTTTCAGCTTTGGCTACATTGGACTGTTGAATGAACTTAATCCATTTTGTGCCAGTAGAGTCTTGCCTTGTATCTATTTGCTTTCTGCTCTAGACTTCTCTGATAGTCTAGACCAGAGGTTCTCAAATACTGTGACCCTTTAATGCAGTTCCTCAGGGTGAGGGGACCCCTAACCACAACATTATTATTATTTTTTTTTGCTACTTTACAACTGTAAAATTGCTACTGTTAGGAACCATAATGGAACTATTTTTGGAGACAGAGAGTTGCCAAAGGGCTTGTGACCCACAGGTTGACAATCATTGTACTAGAGACTTTTGGCTCTGGTATAAACAGTCCAGAAGGGCAGGATCAATGTCCCAGGACATTGATTTCAACCATTGGGAACAAAATTCAGTCAATATAAATCCATGTTTTGGTACTTTATGAAACTACTCCTGAGGCACCCCCGCCGTGTGTGTGTGTGTGTGTGTGTGTGTGTGTGTGTGTGTGTGTTGCTAAGGATTGAACCCAGGGCCTTCTGCATGCCACACAAGTGCTATACTACTTAACCCTCAGCCCCCTGAGCAATTCTGAAATGGAGTTCTCACAGTCCTTAGCAATAAATTCTGTTCTAGCCCCCTTGCTTACTTACTTGAGTTCCTTGTTTTTCCCACCCATTCACTCTTGTTTCTTAGACTCACACAAAGAAAAAAATTCTACACACAAGTCTAAGACTGTGTTTTCAGAGGAAATCAAACTGCAAAAGTAATTTCAAGGAATCACAGCCAAAGACGGATCTTCCAAGGTAAGATGCTGGAAGACATGAGTTAGCAGTCAGTTGTCCATAAAGGAGTCACTGTTGGTGGTGAACAAGATGCTGACCAACCTGGCCTGGCAGTGACACCAAAGTGACAGAGTCCTACTTGTGGGTGACTGAGATGGGTACAAGTATGAATAGCAGGTGCTGAAGTATCTCTCCAGAAGAGTAGTGAAGGAGCTGTGAAATCATAAGGAAGATGGACCTGCTTTGGAAGCCTAGGAGGAAGAAGATGGAGGGGTCAAATACATAGCTATCAAATCACGACACAGTGACAGCCAGAAGACCAGCAGAGCAGCAGCAGCTTAAGGAGACTGTCTTCTTCTGCAGTGGTAGAGCAGTCTGTGCTGAAAACAAGACCCAGAATCTAATTGTGCGGGTAGCTGAGGTGCCAAAAACATGGAGTATGTACAGCCCCAGCAGATCTTCAATGATAAGGAGTGGAACCCTGAAGTCTAAGAGGAGACATCTGGATGAATTTGAAAACAGATTGCTTTTAATTCTTTGAATATTCCAGACCAGCAGATACAACCATCCCCTGCAGTATGAAGTTTCTGGCCTGTTCGGCCTGTGGTTCCACAGAAACACACAGACACATTGATTTTATGCTGATCAGCCTGTGGCTCAGTCATAGAACTTGCTAGCTATCTCTTTCATCTTAACTCAACCTATTTCCATTAATCTGTTTAGCCATGCAGCTCGGTACCTTTTCTCATCGTGGTATCTCTGGTGTCTCTGCTCTGTTCTTCCTGTTCCCAGAGTTTCTTAGTCTGGTAACCCCACCCACACTTCCTGCCTGCCTTCAGCCAATCAGCATTTTGATTAAACTAGTAGGTGGGACAATTATTTACAATGTAACATAATTCCACTACAATTCCCCTGTCACTTCTTTTTTTTTTTTTTTTTTAATAGGAGAGCTGCTTGCCTTTGTTTGGAAATCATGATAGGATTCAACTGAGATTATACCTTGCAAGAAGACATTTATCGGGGCTGGAGAGATGGCTCAGTGGTTAAGAGCACCGTCTGCTCTTCCAGAGGACCCGGGTTCGATTCCCAGCACCCACATGGCAGATAACAACTGTCTGTAGTTCCAGTTCCAGGCAACACCAAGGCAAATAAATAAATAAATAAATAAAAGGTTTTTTTTTTTTTTTTAAAAAAAAAAAAAAAAAAAAGAAGACATTTATCATCTGTAGATATGGCCCCTGCTCCAGCGTTCCTTTATTACGGTCAGGAAAAAATAGTTGAAGCATGTATAGGAATTAACTCCAGGATGCTAGGACATAGTACAAACATAAAATTGAAGGGAGGGTATTTCTTGGCAGGATTGCTCCTTCTACATGGGCTAGAACAACCAGGAAAGACTCTGAAATTAGTGATAAAATAGTTCTGGAATGAATTGCGCCAGGAAGTGGCCTATAGTAATAATACAAAGGTGTTAGTGCCACCTTGGCAGAATTTGGGTGTCTTCACATGGCTGTCAGTTTGTATCCATAATTTACCACTATTTTTTCAACATTGTGGTACAATGTACATAATATAACATAGGCCATTTTAACTTGTATGTGTTGCTGAGGATTGAACCCAAGGCTTTCTTTTTTTAAAAAAAAAAAAAAACTTTATTTATTTATTTGCCTTGAACTGGAACTACACACAGTTGTTAGCTGCCATGTGGGTGCTGAGAATCGAACCCGGGTCCTCTGGAAGAGCAGAGGGTGCTCTTAACCGCTGAGCCATCTCTCCAGCCCCGAACCCAAGGCTTTCAACATACCAGGCATTCTACCACTGAGATGCAATCACACTCCCTTAGCTGCAAGTAAGTGTCAAATTCAGCAGTACTAAGTCCGTGCACGGTGTCACTCAACCATCATTAGCATCTATTTCTAGAAGTTCTCTCCCACTTCATACACAGAAACTCTGCACTTGTTCAACAATAACTCCTCCGTGATCCTTTCCACTGGCCTCTGGTAGCTGGCAGAGTCTGAAAAAGGAGTCAGAAGATGCATAGAAGTGCAATGCTAGAGTGGAATTTACCACGAGAGGCTAAAGAACATATTGGTCAGTCCTCCAGGGAAGCTCAGAGAGAACCTGTCTTGGTTTCCTATCGCTATTGAGACACTACAATCATGGCAAATTAGAAAAGAAAGTGTTCAGAGAGGTAGAGTCCACGGCGGTGGAGCAAAGGTGTGGTAGCAGGAACAGCTACAGGCTTACATCCTGATCTGCAAGTTAGGAGGGAGGCAACTGGGAACTGAGGCACTGGTGTCGGAGATCTCAAAACCACCTCCAGTGACACCACCTCCTAATCCTTTCCAAACAAGGTCCACCAACTTGGGACCAAGTAGTCAAATGTCTGAGCCAATGGGGGGGACATTCTTATTCAAATCACCACAGCATTCCTTTCATTAACTCCACAAGGGACTTGTAGGTCTGGGGGTACAGAGTTGGGGTACTCCATCAGAATTGTATTAACTATCCACTACAGCTGTGGTTAAACTATCATCTGTTATCTGATTTCCTTTTGTGGGTGTGGGTGGGGAGGCCCTGATATTATGACCTTCCTGCCTCCACCTCCTAAGTGCTGGGATTAGTGGTATGTACCATGTCTGTGCATGTGAGATGAGCACTACAACCAAACTGAGCTGCATCCTTAGTCCCTATCTGGCTTTATTTAAGCCATGCTGGTGGACCAAAAGGCCAAGAAAGAGGAACTATAATAGCCATTAGGGATAATCAGTAGCTTAACCTGAAGAACTAGGCATGCTGATGCCCAATGGCAGTAAAGAAGAGTATGGATGGAACTCAAGGGAGCTATATGGATGTCTCTCTGTACTTCTGTGTTCGTTAATAAGGGTTAACAGATAACCGTGGCAGCCAAGGAGTCAGACTCTGCATCTGGTCCTGGTGTGAATCTCCTGGAGCTGGCAGCAGGGACCTCTGCAGAGGGTTCTCTAATGTCTGTGCATGCTGAGGCTGCAGTCTATTGCTAATCTCAGTGTGGACTTATTTTCTTATGCTCTGATAATTGTCTGAGTCCCAAACAAAATCTCAAAGATTTCAGAGCTATAGAAAATAAAATCTCATTAACTGGTCCAGATTGATGATGCTGTCTGTGTAGAGAGGGAAAGTTGGTCTTTCTGTACCACTGAAAAAATTGCCAGCATAGAAAGCCCAGAATTACCTCGGCCTACCAGGAAGAGCTAGCAATCGCCACCTAGCTAAGGACATGTTTGGAAGTTGCCAGGACGCAGAAAGGGTCTAGGGTGACCTCCAGCGTGACTTGTGGGCCAAGAGTGCCTTCAGTCTTAGCCTGAGTCCTCAGGACTGGGAACAGTATTCCTGCCACATGGTCTAGCCTCCTCAAGGCATGCAGCCTTTCGCCTTTGCTGAGACCTGGATGGTCATGTAAAGCAAGCGTGGCAATCCCTGTGAGCCCAGGAGACGGCTCCAGGAGCCAGAGAGAAGGAAGGCTGCTCACCATGGGGCTGCCTGAGCCTAGCTGATGCTCTGCAGGCAGTCAGGAGTGGAGCCGCAGCCGGGACTGAAGAGGTTAACGTGCATCTGCCTCCGAATGTTAATGTGTCTAGGTGATGTCAGTGGGAGCCGGGAAGGAGGGAGTGGGCCGAGCAGTTGGGCTCAGAGGCAGCAGAGGCTGCCAGGCGGTAGAGGAAGACCCTTTTCTGGACTGCAGGGCTGGCTCACGCTCGGGACAAGGCGGTGGCAGGCACTGGAGGCTGCCGCAGCCTGCGTGGGTGGACGGGCGCTCAACTCCAGGGAGCAGGCGACCTGCACCGGCTGCATGGATCTGCAAGCCTCGTTGCTGTCCACTGGCCCCAATGCCAGCAACATCTCCGATGGCCAGGATAATCTCACATTGGCCGGTGAGTCGAGTTAGAGTCCTGCCTCCTCCGGGATGGGTGTGGAAAATGGGAAGGTTTCACCTCCAGAGCCAAACTGCCTAGGAAACTTTATCTTACAGTTCTCGGTGATAAGATCTGCAGTCTGCGTTGCCTGGAAGGGAAAAGCCGAGGAGGGGACACCAGCTAGGACAGAGGGGGTAGGAAGGACAGAGATGGGGCAGAGACACATCCAGAAATAACATGGGTTGGTGGTGAGGCGTGAGGCAGACAGGGGAAAGCTTGCTGATGAGTCCCAAATATGCTTTGCATGGGGGAAAAAAAAAATCAAGGCTAGAAAAGCAAGCAAGAGTGCGGGCGGTAGCATGTGGAAGACCGCGGAAGCTCTTCGGTTCACCGCTACCCTGGGCTCTATCCTCTGGCCTCGCACTGGGGTAACGGGGTCTTGGTGTTCCCTGGCAGAGGCTGCTGGGAGCAAAAGACTTCACAGGGTGTGAGAGGATTAACTTTTCTGGTGAATTAAGCTTCTTGACATTTGCAGAACAGCGATGCCCTGAAATTCTAGCTTGAAGGAGAAAAGGAAGACGGGGAAGGGTTTGTATGGAGAAAATTCTCAGGCTTCTGGGGTATAACACTGCATCAGTGTCAGCCTATAGGGGAAGCTCAGGCTCAGGAGACATGGCACAAGGAAATCCCTGTCCAGAAGCCTGGAGAGGGCTGGGCTGTTGAGCCTAAAACACACCCTATTCTGTCACTCCTCCAATATGCCTAGGAATCTGTATAAAACCTTTTTGCCATCTACCTCTGAAAAGATGATAGTGCAAATAAGAAACACACACCCCAGTGTGTTCTTGAATGTCCTTCAAGTTTTGCTTTTGACAAGGTTTCCAGGTGAATCCCAAGGATGTGAAATTGTTCTCAGCAGACATCTGGGAGTCTTGACTCCTGGTCCTCAGAGGAAATGGCTGAAGTGAAGGTCCTTGGAGTAACAGGTGGATCTAGAAAATTCGGTAGGAGTAGTCACCAGGGAACAGTGGAGGAGGGTAAGGGACAGAATTAACTAGAGTGTGGGAGGGGAGATGGTGGGAGATGATAGAGTGACCTCAAGCTGATATAGGGGCCATGAGAGGTCAGGAGCAGTGCCATGGAATGGCAGGTTGTCACTGTCTAGACCAGATAGCAGGTCACACTTGCTCTTTCTGTCCTCAGGGTCACCTCCTCGCAAAGGGAGTGTCTCCTACATCAACATCATTATGCCTTCAGTGTTTGGCACCATCTGTCTCCTGGGCATTGTGGGAAACTCCACAGTCATCTTCGCTGTGGTGAAGAAATCCAAGCTCCATTGGTGCAGCAATGTCCCGGACATCTTTATCATTAACCTCTCTGTGGTGGATCTGCTCTTCCTCCTGGGTATGCCTTTCATGATCCACCAGCTCATGGGCAATGGAGTCTGGCACTTTGGGGAGACCATGTGCACACTCATCACAGCCATGGATGCCAACAGTCAGTTCACCAGCACCTACATCCTGACAGCCATGGCCATTGACCGCTACTTGGCCACAGTCCACCCCATCTCCTCCACCAAATTCCGGAAGCCCTCTATGGCCACCCTGGTGATCTGCCTCCTGTGGGCTCTTTCTTTCATCAGCATCACCCCTGTGTGGCTCTATGCCAGGCTCATCCCCTTCCCAGGGGGTGCTGTGGGCTGTGGCATCCGCCTACCAAACCCAGACACTGACCTCTACTGGTTCACTCTATACCAGTTTTTCCTGGCCTTTGCCCTGCCCTTTGTGGTCATCACTGCTGCATATGTGAAAATACTGCAGCGCATGACATCTTCAGTGGCCCCAGCCTCCCAACGCAGCATCCGGATTCGGACAAAGAGGGTGACTCGGACAGCCATCGCCATCTGTCTGGTGTTCTTTGTGTGCTGGGCACCCTACTACGTGCTGCAGCTGACCCAGTTGTCCATCAGCCGCCCCACCCTTACATTTGTCTACTTGTACAATGCAGCCATCAGCTTGGGCTATGCCAACAGCTGCCTCAATCCCTTTGTGTACATAGTACTCTGTGAGACCTTTCGGAAACGCTTGGTCTTGTCAGTGAAACCTGCAACCCAGGGGCAGCTTCGTACGGTCAGCAACGCTCAAACAGTTGATGAGGGGAGGACAGAAAGCAAAGGCACCTGACATTTTCCCTGTCACTTCTAAGGCACTTCATCACATCAAACCATGGGGAGAGATACTGAGATAAACCCAACGCTACCCTGGGAGAATGCAGGGAAGCTGGAGGCCGGGGCTTGTAGCAACCACATTCCATGAGGCCCATAAATTACTAGGAAGGCTTGCAGGTTTGGGGAGAGCTTCAAACTAAAGAAATCCTCTTGGCAGAGCAAGAATAAAGGGGTGGTTTGACTGGTCCATGGGGGGGGGCTCTATCTGTTAGCTCACATCTGTCTTTTTCCCAAGGGAAGAGGTTGAAGGGGCCTAGCTGTAACCACGCAGGGCTAGGAGGTGGACAGCCAGGGTTATACTGTGAGATTGTACAAGCTGAGCACTCTCTCCTGTCTCTCATTGGTGTGAAAAAAAGGCAGCCTTTCTTCCAAGCTGGTGCATCATGTATGAAGCATGCTGCCTCAGCTCCAGCATCCTGTGTGGGTTTCCCTTTCTCTCTAGGGGATGCATGTTTACACTGGAATGGGGCTCTGAGCCCACAGGAGTTAAAACAAGAGTCCAATGGTGTTGGAAGATTCAATAACTAAAAATGACAAGGTTGGGATGGATGTGGATCTTGAAACATAAAAAATGGGGGTAGGGGACTTTCACAGTGACAGGGACATTCTCTTTATAGGGCATAGCTGTCAATCCATGACTGATCCAGAGTGAGTATCCATGTATTCTGCATGTGCAGGGGGGCACTCCAGTGTCTGATATGTTGGCATCATCTTTGTGTTTGAGCCTTCCACTCCCAAATCAAAATGAAATAAAGGCAAATTTCAACCCATGTCATTCTGAAGGCTCCTGCGTAATTACTTGGGCTTTGGGGGTGGGGTGTATACAAGGAAAGACGGGTCATTTAACTATAGCATTCAGACCTTGTTTGGAACTGCACTTTTAGGGTGCCTGAACTAAGGAATCTGTTTTTCTAAACCCACAGAGGCGAGTTAGTGATATTAATGAAACGCTGTCAATTCATTCGATTGCAGAGTTGCTGTCAGACTCAACATCCTGGTTTGGACTCCTGTTATCATCCATGCTATCCACTTAGGTCTTCAAGCTCTCCCCCCATGTGACCCCCCCAGACCTCCCTCCCTCCCACTCCCACCTCATGCTGAGTCACCAACTGCAGGTCTGGCTCTTTGGGGGAAGTCTGAGCTAGTCTCTGCTTTCTGTCACGCAGAGATCTGCTGGGCAGTTTAAAAGCAGATGGCTGCTCAGGCCACTGGGAGGCAGTCATGGCTGCAGCTTCCTAGCTCTGCCATCCAGAGGGGACAGTGTGATGTTCAGCAGAGGGTAACGAGAGCGGGAACAGCCTGTCCAGGGGCATCCTGGAGGCTGGTCCTCTCCTTGCTGGACACTTTTTGTTACAGAGTTGCAGTAGTAACTACTTAAAATACATTAGGCAGCCTCCCCAGGTGCCCGGTGTGTTTTCTGACCTGAGGTTAGTAATCCTTCCTCCCTAGTAGGGTCTCTAGTCTCTAGGCTAAGTTTCAAGTCTAATTTAGATTCGAGTCCAGGGTATGTGGTGGGCATGTGTGTAACCATAGCACCAGGAAGGCCTTAGAGCTCAAGATAGGAGGGTGAGGGGGTGAGGGGAGGGAGCGGAGGGGTGGGGACTGAGAAATGGCACAGTGGGTAAAGGGCTTGTCCTACATGTCTGCTCCCCCAGAACCCACACAAGGAGAGAGCTGACTTCACAATGTCATCCTCCACATCCAGCACAATAATAATAAAGTTTAAAGAAGTAAACCAAGAAGTAGGAAGGAAAGAGCCAGAGGACAGAGAGCAGTGATGGGAAGTGCTGTCTTTGGGACATGACAAGGTCACTGCCATATCCAGGAACTCACTGTAGCTGCAATCACTGCCTAGGACCAAGTTCACAACAGGCTGGTCAGACTCTGTGGGTTATAGTAACAACAGAGAGGCAAGGAAAATGAAGAAAGACAAGCTGCTGGGGTGCCTGGGGGAATAGGAGGATAAATTTGGGGGTGCATATGACCAAGGTGCATTGCTTATTGTTTACATGTATGAAATTGTCAAAGAATATATATAATTCTTTGACAATTGTATATATGTATATATATATATATATATGAGTTCAAAGCCACCCTGGGCTACAAAGAAGCCTCCCTAGGCTTCTGGATCCACTCTATGTCACCAATGGAGGAGATAGCGTCCCTCCATCTCGTTTGTCTACGAAGAGGTTTCCCATGACCTCCACATCACAGCCTTCCAAGGAACCTGGGAACCAGGTGAGACAGCCTCTCCTAGGAATCCCTGTGACCAAGCCAACAGCCAACAGGGGTGGATACCTCATAAAATCCAAAGAAGGGACTTCCTCCCTCCGGCTGTTAACCCAACAGTAAAGAGACTGAAATGGGAGCTGAGCTCTGAGAGTGAGTGGGTGGTGATGTAAAGAGCAGCAGAGGGGGAGGACTCCGGGATCGGGGGACAGCACAGAGGAGGATGTTGGGAAGGCTGAGAGAGGAGGGAAGCTGTATTGGGAGTGTGGAGACCGTCACTCACTCCCATCTCCCTGGCCTCATCCGTAACGGGGGCAACCCCGGAGATGTCATAGGATAAATGGAAATGTAAATTCTGGCACACATCCAGGATCTCCAGCATTTAGGAGGCTGAAGCATGAAGATCATGAGTTTGAAGTCAGCCTGGGCTATAAGAGTAAGACGTTTTATGAAAAGGGGAAGGAGAAGAGGAAAAGAGGAGGAAGTAGAGGCAAAGGGAAAAGCTCAGCTTGCTGACGTTGTTAGCAGGAATGGAGGATTCTGGGAAAGGCTACCGGGCGGGTTGAAGGAATGAGTACAACTTTACTGTCTTCTTACAACTCAGGCTTCAGCCAGCCCTACTCAGGGTAGGTCAGCCGAACTCGGGGTAGGTCAGCCGAACTCGGGGTAGGTCAGCCGAACTCGGGGTAGGTCAGCCGAACTCGGGGTAGGTCAGCCGAACTCGGGGTAGGCCCTGGGACAGTTGGAAAAGTATGGAAACCATGCGGTTCATCTCTCCACTTTCTTTTCACCCCACACATCCCACAGCTCACCTATCTGAGGGATCTCCCACGCCATCTCCCCAAACCCAGGGAACTTTCTGTAACTCTCCCCAGAAAGCATGACTCCAACTGTGAGAATGACCTTCTTAAAATTGCTCTGCGGTAGAGGAATTCCACAGCCTAGCTTATGACTGCACAGCAGCTCACAGGTACAAAAGACCACCCGGAAGGCCCTCTGCAGGGACCTTCAGCAGACAAGAGCACCAAGGAATAGCAGTTATTCTTCTGTTTTATGCATCATTTGCTATTCATTTTATTATCTTGAGTGTGTGTGTGTGTGTGTGTGTGTACACGTGGGGTGGAGGTTCGAGTCCAACCTTTGTTTCTCTTTCCACCATGGGTTCTGGGAATTGAACTTCAATCATGAGGCTTGTATTGCAAGCTGCTCTATCCACTGAACCAACTCTCCTGCCCCTTTCATTTTAAATTTTTTTTTTTGATTTATTTATTTATTATGCATACAGTTTTACAGAAGAGGGCGCCAGACCTCATCATAGATGGTTGTGAGCCACCATGTGGTTTTGCTGGGAATTGAACTCAGGACCTCTGGTAGAACAGTCAGTGCTCTTAACCTCTGAGCCATCTCTCCAGCCCCCTGCCCCTTTCATTTTGTCTCTGTTTTTACTTTTTTTTTTTTTTTTTAAAACTTTATTTATCTATTTATTTGCCTTGGTGTTTGCCTGGAACTGGAACTACAGACAGTTGTTAGCTGCCATGTGGGTGCTGGGAGTCAAACCTGGGTCCTCTGGAAGAGCAGACGGTGCTCTTAACCGCGGAGCCATCTCTCCAGCCCCCTGTTTTTACTTTTTTAAATTGTAGTAAAATGCATACTTTGCTATTTCAACCTCTGACCTTTTAGTTTTGTTTTCTGTCCATTTGTTTTTCAGGGCAGGGTTTCTCTGGCTGGAAAACCCACTGTCCTTGGAACTCTCTGTGCAAACAAGCTGGCCTCCAAATTAATGATCCCCCCTGCCTCTGCATCCTGAGCATCGGGATTAAAGGCATGTACCATTACCACTTAGCTGCCTTTGACTATTTTAAGTGTATACTCTGTAGCATTGAATACATCTACATTATTGTGTAGCTGCCACCACCCTTTACCTTCACAATATTCATCATGCCAAACTAAAGTTCCAACTAAACACTAATTCATGGGCTGGGAGGCTCAGACAGTACAGTGCTTGCTTTGCAACCATGAAGATCTGAGTTTGAGCCTTGAATTCATGTTTTTTGTTTTTGTTTTTTTTTAAAAAAAATCTAGGGGGGCTGGAGAGATGGCTCAGCGGTTAAGAGCACCATCTGCTCTTCAAGAGGACCCGGGTTCGATTCCCAGCACCCACATGGCAGCTCACAACTGTCTGTAGTTCCAGTTCCAGGCAAACACCAAGGCAAATAAATAAATAATAAATAAAGTTTAAAAAAAAAAAAAAAAAAAAAAAAAAAAAAAAAAAAAAAAAAAAAAAAAAAAAAAAAAAAAAAAAAAAAAAAAAAAAAAAAAAAGCTAGGTGCATTGGTGCATACCTGTAACCCTAAAGCTGGGGAGGAAGACAGACAGAGGAATCCCTAAGGTTCACTGTCTAGCTGGTTTAATCTAATCAGTGAGCTCCAGGCCAATGAGAGATTCCATCTCCAAAGCCAGGTGACATGGCTTAGTAAATAAAGGTGCTTTCTACACACACAGCAATAAATAATAAATAAATATAAAAGCATAAAAAAAATGTGTAAGCCTGGATGGTTCCAAAGGAACAACACTAAGTTTGCTCCCTGGCTTCCATTTGCACCCACATGCACACATGCGCTCACACAAAATAAGCAAATAGGAACTTACTGGGCTCTCCCTTGTAATCCATTCCAGCTCCTGAAAATCACCATTCTATGAATCTGACTATTCTAAATAGCTTCCACAATGGAAGTACATGCTATTTATCCATGATTTGTAGTTGTCTTATTTCTCTTGGTGTGATGTCCTTAAAATTCATTGGTATTGCTGTAGATGTCAGGATCTGCTGTTTTCCTGTATACAGTCACCACACTGTGTTAGGGTTAGGGTTAGGGTTAGGATGGACACTCATTGTCATTATTTAGCTATTGTGGTAGATAATGCTGTTGTCAACACGTCTGCGTTAAGTGTTGGAGTCTGGGGTTTTAGCTCTTTGGGTATATACCCAGAAGTGAAACTGTGTGATCTATGTTTACGTTTTGAAGATCTGCAGCTGCTGTATCATTTTACATTCTCATCAGCAACACACAGGAGATTCAGTTCTGCACACCTTTACACCAGCTTTGTTCTTATTCTTCTCTACTTTTTCTCTTAAACAAAACCTGCTCAGAAAGGTGTAGATGGGTCTTTGCTGCCTCATCATTAGTGATGTCGAGCACACCTTCATCTGCTCAGCAGTCATTTGTACAGCTTCTTTGAAGAGACTGTCTTCAACTCCTTTGTCCGTTTTTTTAAAATTGGGTTGTTCTTTTGTTTTATTGTTAGAACGATATTTTACTCAACTCAAATTAGTAATAATTGGTTCTGGATGCCTTGTTACCAGGAAAAAAAAAATAGATGAAAAAACAAAGCTCCATGCTAATTCTCTTCTGCAGTTTAATGAGACTCTCGCCCCTTTTAGAAAATTGAGTAGCGCCTGTCAGATGACTCAGAGGGTAAATCCATTAGGCTTGGTGTCCTGAGTTCAATCTAGGGGAGCCCTCTGGCAGAAGGAAAGAATCTCCTCTTGTAAGTTGTTCTGATCCCCACTTGCACATCATGGCAAGCAGGTGCCCTGGGACACATCCTTCACATAAATACATAAACATAATGTTTTTAATTTTAGGGGTCAGAGTGGCATAAAAACCTGAGTTTGATTTCTGGCATTCACACTAAAGTTTAATAAAACACATTTTAAAAGAGAAAATAATATAACTTTTTTTTTTTGAGGTTTATCTGACACAAGGTCTCATTATGCAGCTCTGGATGCCTCAAACTCACAGAAATCCTCCTGCCTCTGGCTCCTGAGTGCTGGGATTAGAGGTGTATGCCAGCATACCCAGACCACCAAATAAGCTAATATTTAGAGATTTCTCTGGTTTTATTTAGGCTGAATAAATCAATTTTAGCTTCCAGCTTGGGAGAGAAGGTGTGGTGGTCTGAAAGAAAATGGCCCCCAAAGGGAATAGTACTATTAGGAGGTGTGGCCTTATTGGAGTGGGTGTGGTGGTGTTGGAGGAAGTGTGTCACTGCCGAGGTGGGCTTTGAGGAGACCACTTCCTGTTGCCTCTGAGGCAAGATGAAAGAGCTTTCAGCTCCAGCACCATGTCTGGCCATGATGACAATGCACTGAACCTCTGAAACTGCAAGCCATCACCTCACTTAAGTGTTTTCCTTTGTAAGAGTTGCTGTGGTCATGGTGTCTCTTCACTAACACATAAGGGCTGCTGTAGTCCTATATACAATATATCACCACAGGCTGCAGGTAGCCAGGTAGGCTAGTCCCTTCTCAAAAATCCCTATACATATTCATGGCTAGGTCCTGTGTGCCACCTGCCTACTGTGGCTCAGCTGACCTCTGTGGTGTCACTGAATCTTCAAGCGGCTCCTGCTCTCTGCACAGGTAGCCTCAGCCTGAGACAGCTAGCACTAGTTTAAGCCTTAAAGAAGGAGAAGAAGCGAGGGCCCCAATTAGGAAGGACTGGAGCTGGATGGTGGAGATTTCTGCAGTCTATCTATACCAAGGCATAGGGAGGTTTTCCATGGCCTCTCCTGCCAGGCCCAGCCAGGCATGAACACTGGACCTGAGTCCTTTGCTTCTCTTTTTCTAGTTCCAGGGCCTTCACATCTCTCTTCTGGCCAACATGGAGAAATGCTACAGCTCAAGACAACAGGAAATCTGTTCATGCCCAGGAAGGTGCTCTTTAACTTCCTGTGCATGGCTAAGCATTCCTTTCTGCCACACCAGAGAAGCTTTCCTTATTATTATTAAATATTTTATTTTTATTTTACGTGAATTGGTGTTTTGCCTGCATATATAATTGTGTAAGGGTGTCAGACCTTGGAATCACAGACAGTTGTTAGCTGCCATGTGGATGCTGGGAATCTTGAACTCAGGTCCTCTGGAAGAACAGTCAAGAGTTCTTAACCACTGAACCATCTCTCCAGCCCCAGAGAAGCTTTATAATCTTGCCCCCTTCATGTTTTTCAAGATTCTTAAAGCCGAAGTCAACATCTGGTTGGGAGTCTAATTCTCAGTCACAATATAGGATATATATACACATACATACATATATATACATATGTATATATATATATACACACACACACACATATATTTTAATACTGGAGAAGCAAACCCAGACCCTGCACATGCTAGGCAAGTGTTCTATACTCCCAGCTTAGATGTGTTTTCTTTTTGTTTGGGGTAATCTGAAAAGTTACTGATCTAGTGGCCAACTTTTTTTTTTTTTAGTTATTATTTTTATTTCCACTGGTGTTGGGTCTCCTGGAACTGGAGTTACAGACAGTTGAGAGCTGCCATGTGGGTGCTGGGAATTGAACCCAGGTCCTCTGGAAGAACAGCCAGTGCTCTTAACCCCTGAGCCATCTCTCCAGCCCCGTGGCCAACTTTTAAACTTACAGATTTACTTAAAAACGTTGGGCTTCTGTGGCTGTGACAAAATACCTGGGAAAAAATCAACTTAGCTGAAGGAAAGGTGTATGTTAGCTCAGGATTTCCACCACCATCACTTAGCTCTGTCACATAGGACTGTAAGGAGACAGGACACAGCGGTAGACTGCTCACTTAGTGGCGATGGGAAAGCAAAGACAGACAGACAGACCCTGGGAAGGTTAAGCCTTGGAGATGCAGCTTCTCACTAGGTCCCATCTCCTAAAGGACTTGGTGGTGTTACTTCCTGGAGACCAAAGCTCTGACCTAACCCTGTGGGAGGACATTTATTCAAACACTTAAAAATCTGTGTGTTGGGGCTGGAGAGATGGCTCAGCGGTTAAGAGCACCGTCTGCTCTTCCAGAGGACCTGGGTTCGATTCCCAGCACCCACATGGCAGCTAACGACTGTCTGTAGTTCCAGTTCCAGGCAAACACCAAGGCAAATAAATAAATAAAGTTTAAAAAAAAATCTGTGTGTTAACAAAACAAAACAAGCAAATAAATTAAGGCTTGTGAGATAGACTAATGGGTAAATCTTGTCACCAAGTTTGACAACTTGTGTTCAGTCCCAGGAACACACAAGGTGGGACAAAGTTTCCTATAACCGTGACACATGTGTGTGGTGTGCACTATATATACATGTCTTCCCTCATCAATAAATAAATGTTAACAAAACTATCTATGGGTTGGGCCGGCAGCACTGGGGAGATGGTCCCCAGCACCACATTAATGCTAAGAAAATATGGCAGCCTGTCTGTAATTCCAGCACTAAGGAGCCAGAGCTGGGATCCCCAGAACAATCTTGCTAGCTTAGACTAGGGGAATCGATAAGTTCATGTGAGAGTCTGCAGCTCCATATACGTCATGGAAAGTGATTGAAGAAAACACAAACTGCTGGATTTCACATATATGTGCATCCCAACCTGTACATACATGTGCATCTGTATTCATATGAATGTAAGGGCAGGCAACAAGTTCAAGGGCGTCCTTGTGGTGGTCAGAAAACAGCTTGTAGGAGTCAGTTCTTTCTTTCCACCCTGTGGGTTCAAGCGACTGGACTTAAGGTGTCAGAAGATGACATTACCTGCTGAGATGTCTCATCTCACTGGCACACTTCCCAGTCTCTTGACCTCAGATGAATCCATCCTCTCTGGATCCATTGTGATACATCCTAGCTGCATCAGTACATGATTAATCGCTCCCTGTCATGTGTCTTGGATGCTCTCTTCCTTGTGAGTTATTGCCCTGTCTCTCTATTGTAAGCTGTGTTTAGAGAAGCTGATTTCACCATAGCCCCCCGGCTCTCACATAGTGCCTTGAACAGAACGGGCACTTAGTTCAGAATGGTTGACTGGTAACTCGAACACTCCTCCCTAGAAGTGGACACTGAGTGTTTTGTCCGAAGAGTCTTCTTCCTTTTCTGGGAACTGTTTACTGTCTCCCCATCACGGTTATAAAGGAGGCATTGCTCCACTCCTGCAGACACTGCCCACCCCCAGCCCTGTTCATTTTCTTCTGACTTCCAGAAAGGAACACACAGTCTCACCAAGTTCTTGGAAGGGACCGGCAGTTATGACAAGCATTTGTTGAGAATGTGCCAGGGACTGCTCCCAATGCTGCATAAACATTGTGTTCACATTCGTTAATTCCCTACAAGGCAGGTAATATTATTTTGTTTTGAGAGACAGGGTCTTACGCAGTCCAGGCTGGCCTTGAATTCACTATGTTGCTAAGGATTCTAATCCACTCATTTCCACTTGGGTACAAGGATTGTAGGTGGATCTTTATGTGAGTTATGTATCTTTCTATTTCTATCTAAGTGCAGACTCAGAGAAATAAGGCCCTCTGATTGGCTAGTATAGGTCACATGTTCATAGTGAACTGTTTCATTGACCCCAGTGTGTGTGTATGGTGCGTGATTTATGTGATGAGAAATGTGTCGTGTGTATGATATACATTATGTGAGTATGTGTTATATGAATGATACGTGTGATGTGGCTATGGACTATGAAGTGGTATGTGCATATGTGTGATATGTATGGAATAAGCCTATTCATCATATTCATGAGATGTGGGGTCTTTTTTTAAAAAATTGTGTGTTTGTATCCATATGAGTGAGTGATGGAACATAAATACATGTGTGTGGAAATTAGAGGACAATGCTGGGCATCGGTCCTTCCATGCCACCTCATTTGAAAAGAGCCTCTTGCTGGTTTGCCACTGTGTACACCAGGCCAGCTAGATCTAAAGTATTCTGTCTCTGCTTCCGGTTTACCTAGGAACACCGAGGTTCCGGATACAGGGGTTCAGAACTCAGGTCTTCATTCTTTACCCACTGAGCCATCTCTTCTGCTCCTTTTAATTTTTTTTTTTAAAACAACTTTATTTATTTATCTATTTGCCCTGGCGTTTGCCTGGAACTGGAACTACAGACAGTTGTTAGCTGCCATGTGGGTGCTGGGAATCGAACCCGGGTCCTCTGGAAGAGCAGATGGTGCTCTTAACCGCTGAGCCATCTCTCCAGCCCCTGCTCCTTTTAATTTATGTGTGTGTGGTGGGTGGCAATTCCCAAAGGAGAAGGGAACTTCCACCTAAGGGGAGTGAAGAGTGGTAGATAGGTCAGGTACCAGCTGTGCTACCAGGTAAGGTCTCACCGATTAGAGATCAGGGCTCAGGGAAGGTGTGTGGGAAACAGAATAGAGTAAAGAAGCAGGGCAGTAATGAAGGATTGATTTATGAGCAACTGCCATGAGGACTTTGCCCAGGAAGGTAACTATGATCTTAACTGTAGTACAGGTTTCTTGAAAACCCAGGTGCACATTTATGCACATTTTACCATTGCCAATAGAGGTGGAGAGTATAGAAACTTCTCCCCAGAGGTCAGAAGCAGGAGCCTGGTCCCAGAGCCATGCCCAGCATGGGTCCATAGAATTGGCTGCAGAGTCAGCTAAAAACCTCAAGGGTCAAGGGAGACCAGGCACCATGTCTCCAGTCCTCCCAGGACACTGGGTTTAACTGAACTCAGTTCCGATACTAACTGCCCAGAATTAATGTAAACCCCACAGTGTTGTGGAATATTAATTTAAGGTGTGTTGGATTTGTTTATGCCATGGAACATTTGCTTTACTGATCCAAAGATGTGTTGCATTATTTTATGTTGTACTTAACTCTGTGAAGCTGTGTTACTTTGCCTGTCTAGAACACCTGATGGTCTAATAAAGAACTGAACGGCCAATAGGGAGGCAGGAGAAAGGACAGGCAGGGCTGGCAGGCAGAGAGGAAAAAATAGAAGAAGAAATCTGGGAGGAAAAAAAGGAGCAAGAGAACAAAGACAAGAGGATGCCAAGGGGCAGCACCCCCAGGCCCCAGCCACAGAGTATTGTGGAGAGCTGCGTGTAGCCACGCCTCCCCCTTCCCTATGGTGAGCGCTCTCAGTGATAAACAGCTCCATATATGGCTAAGGTTGAGGATCTGGCTTGCTTCCTAGTACCTGGACCTATAGGTAATGCCTACGTGGTGTACTGGGGTTGGCTGCCCAGAGGCTATTTAGGCTGCGGGCGGGTTTCCCCGTGGTCAGAAGGGGAAGGAATGAGAGAGAACATGTAGCAAGTCAGTCAGTCCCCGATGTAAGTAAGTCAGAATTCAAGGTTCCTGAATAAAACTGCTGAAAGAAGAGCCTGGGTGTCGAGTCTTCCTTGCGGGACGAGGTGGCGCGAGACGGAGTATGAGTGAAAGTAAGATATATAGAAGAGAAAGGTAAAAGCCCAGAGGCAAAAGGTAGGCAGGATAATTTAAAATTAAGAAAAGCTGGCAAGAAGCAAGCCAAGCTAAGGCCAAGCATTTTGAATAAAGCCTGTGATTTATTTGGGAGCTGAATTGCAGGACCCCCAAAGAACAAAAACAACCAACAATATTTTGGTGTTCCAATGGGTGCTAGAGTAAAAGCAAATCCAAGTACACCACTGGTTAATGATTCCGTCCCACAAGATTGGCCCTGACCTTCTATACCAGTCCCATTGAATAGGTTCCTTAGTTCCCACAACATCAGCCCAACTTGGCTCCAAATCAGAGGTTCCCCCTGAGCCTTTCTTCATGGTCAGTAATCTGCTAAAGTAGCTTTTAGGGAGTCTGTTCTGCTTGAGATATGGTACCTGCCCCTAGGGCAAGGGTGGGCAAGACCCCTCCTCTGCTGGCTGCCAATGGGGAAGGTGGAAGAGATGGAGTCCTAAGATAACCCCACAAATAGCCATCACATTACTGATTGGACTCGAGGTCTAAGGGAAAAGAGCTATGAGGGGTAGTCCTGTTAGAGATCCTCGCCCACCATGAACTCTAAGGAACAGGGAGGGAGGCCAGGGAAGTGAGGAGGAGGGCAGGGAAGGGGGAAAGAGGCCTTCTCAGCAGACAGCCATTGTACCTGTGCAACAGCCTCCTGCTCGAAGGCACTCAAGGTCATGGGATGGATCTGAGGATGTCTCAGCTGGATGCTTGTATTTTGGGGTCCTCCTTGGGTCTATTTTGCAAAGTGTAATAAGAAAGCAATCTGTAACCGGGTGGTGGTTTCACAGGCTTTTAATCCCAGCACTTGGGAGGCAGAGGCAGGTGGATCTTTGTGAGTTTGAGGCCAGCCTGGTCTACTGAGTGAGTTCTAGGACAGCCAGAGATACACAGAGAAACCCTGTCTCAAAAAAACAGCCGGAGGTGGAGGGTGGTGGAGGAGCAGTCTGTCAGGGGTTATCTGTTGCTAACAGCAACTTGGGGCAAACCAATTCATTGCAAAGGGGAAAAATAAACTACTGTATTTCTCAGAGATGTGCATGCCTCATTTTGGCTTCTCCTGGATTGCTCTAGAAAGAGACACTGAAAAACAGTCAGCCAGCAACATTCCCAAATTAGACAGGGCTCTTGCATGTCAGATAAGTGGATTTTGAGCACATGCTTTTTTGGTTCCTGCACCTTCCTGGAGTCTCCTGTGGCCAACTGGACCTCTCTATCCACTCTCAATGGAGTAGCCTGGAGGCACTGGGCTCAGGCTGCATCTCACCTGCTGCTTCTACAGGGGCCACTTGGGGTGTCAAGACTTCCCACCCTTCTTCCTCTTTCTCTCTTTCCTTGTTCTACCTCAGGATATAAATACCTTCAGATGGACCTGGACGGGAATTCAAAATTCCATAGTGCCTTCCAGGCATTGTGCTCCCCAAAGTTACCCTAAACTTTACCCCCTACTTGGTCTCTATCTCTTTGGTTAGTCAACCTCTGAGTCTCTATGCGAGTGCTCCCCAAATCCCGCCCCCAAAACTTCAGGACTGAACTAGGGATCCTTTGGTATGCATGGTTTAAATGATGTGCATATGTGTGTGTCACAGTGCATGTATGAATCTCACGGGACAACCTTGGGTGTCAGTGTTACAAAGATAAAACACTCAGACACAGTCTGTATCCAATTGAAAGTCTTTTCTAAAGTTGTTACTGGTGGTGTACTCCTTTAATCCCTGAACTTGGGAGGCAGAGACAGGCAGATCTCTGAGTTCAAGACTAGCCTGGTCTTCAGAGTTCCAGGACAGCCAGAGCTACACAGAGAAACTCTGTCTCAACAAAACAACAACAAAAAAGAAAGCCTTTATTCCAGCCAGTTGGGACTACACTCAGGTATTTGGGACCCAAGTATAGCACTGAGGATTTAGAGCCAGGGGCTTTTAAAGGCAAAACCACATCCTGCATGTTCCCCAGAAGTTGCAGACTGAGCTTTTAAGAGAGCAGTTTAACAGATGCTAAGATAAGTTAGCTGGGGCATCTTGACCTCAGGTTCCTAGAATAGAGATGGAGAATTTTCCAAAGGACTCTCTATCAGGGAGGTCAAATTCCAGTTAAACCTAAAATGGCCTCAGCAATAATGCAAGATGGAGGAGCCTGTGCACTATCTTGTCTTCCTATATCAGTTCTTGCTTTCTGTCTTTCTTATTTTGTTTTTGGTTTTAGAGACACGGTTTCTCTGGCTATCCTGGTACTGGCTCTGAAAACCAGGCTTGCCTTGAACTCAGAAATCTACCTGCCACCTCAGAAGTGCTAAGATTAAAAGACTGTAGCACCATGACCTGGCTCTTGCTTTCCATCTTGCTTGACATAGGGCCCCTTTGTAGTTTTCTGCTGTGTGCGCTAGGCTAGCTGGCTCACCAGCTTCCCGCCTCTGCCTCTCATCTCTCTGTAGCAATGCTGAGATTACAGAGCTATGCATCTGGATTTGACCTCAGGTAGGAAGACCTAAGTCTATCTCTCCTCTGCCCACATCACCTCACTTTACAGAATGCTCTGACTGGACTCGGTGGTGTCTGTCTTTTGCCATCTATCTATCTCTGAGAAGGAAAACAAACCATTGTTCTTTACACATTCTCATAGCTCTTCTCTGCTGATATTAAATGTGCACCTCTAGGGAGGTTCTCACAACAGCCGGTCCTCCCAATAAACCGGTCCCCTTCTGCTCAATCTGGCTACAAGCCAGAGGTTCCCACAAGCTCTTCATAGTCGGTAATCTTCCAGATGGCTCCCAGAACCCAGGACAACCTTATTTCCTATTACTGATTGCTCACAAGAATATCTTACCCATGTTCCTATTCGGGGGTGCTGGGATATGACTGAGAGTTTTGTGTCAATTTCCTCCCAAGCTTAAAGTGTGTTGGGAACCCAGTATATTCTAAAGGATGTTCCGTGAGTTTGAGGCCAGCCTGGTCTACAGAGAAAGTTCTGGGATAGTTAGGACTACATAGTAATGCCCTATCTCAAAAATGAAAAGAAAAAGGAAAAAAGGGTAAACAAAACCAAATATAAACAAACAAAACGAACGAGAAAATGTCTTAGAAGAAAGATTGTTTAAGACCAGAATGGGTGGGGCTGGGGAGATGGCTCAGTGGTTAAGAGCACTGACTGCTCTTCCAGAGGACCAGGGTTCAATACCCAGCACCCACATGGCAGCTAACACCTGTCTGTAGTTCCAGTTCCAGGCAAACACCAAGGCAAATAAATAAAAAAAAAAAAATCAGAATAGGCTACATAGCAAGACTTAGTCTCAAACGCCAACTATACAAACAAAAACAACAAAAAATCCAACAAAGTCCTGAGCTGGTAATATAGCTCTATGACAGAGTACCTATTCAGCAAGAGCTGGACTCTAGATGCTGGGTTCCATCTTAAGCTGGGGGCGGAGCACAGGTTTATATTAATTAGGTTAGAAGGGTGGGATTAAGAGCTGCAGGGCGGGCTGGAGAGATGGCTCAGAGGTTAAGAGCACTGACTGTTCTTCCAGAGGTCCTGAGTTCAATTCCCAGCAACCACATGGTGGCTCACAACCATCTATGATGACATCTGGTACCCTCTTCTGTATACTGTATGCATAATAAATAAATCTTAAAAAAAAAAAAAAAGAGCTGCAGAGCAAGCAAGTCAGGGCTGCAAAGGACCTCTTGGCCTTGTCACAAGCAACAGGGCATCTGTAACATGTCCCTTAATTGTACCCTATTGCGGCCATTTTCTTTTCTTCTGCCAGAGGCCTCTGTTTGCTAAGGAAACGGGGATGCAAAGAGAGGAGGAAATGGGAGCTCAGCTGTGAACAGCCCTCAAAATAGTCCTGAGTCTGAAGCAAGGTAAGAGCTTCCAAACTCAGTCTGCCAAGGATGCTCTAAATAGTTCAAGCTCATGGAAGAGATCCACAGCCTTCCCCCAGTGGGCTGGATTCCCGAGCTTCATTCTGTGTGTTTTGAGTGAAAGGAAATCCATAGACAAGAGGCAGCGGAGGTGGCCCTGGGGTGACATGAAGTTTCAGAAGAGTCACAAAAAATTTCATGTGTGTCTCAAGTACCTCTGGAGGCCAATAAAGGCATTAAGGAAGGGCCATACTAGAAGAGATTAGGAGGAGGAGACAGCTAGAAGTATGTGGGTTCTTGGTCCTTTTTCTGTTCAACCCTAGCAGGACCTTCATACTGGGACAGACATTCTCTAGCTAAACAGAACAGAGGTACTGGGAAACCTTAAGGAAATCCATCATTAAAGGAAAAACAGAAGTAGCATAGGGCCAGCCCTACCACACTCCTGTTGTAGCTGAGCCTGACCCCAACCCAAAGAAATCTAAGCCTCCACCTGCCTTTATACACAGGTGGTCATCCTAGGGGGTTATCTGAATGGAACTTGCTGGAATCTTGTCAGTCAGTTTGGGTTTCTTTCTATTCATCCATTCCTGCCCCTCAGAGGGCAGCACCTCAGTGTGTCAGGTTAGTCACAGGAAACAGAAGCAACTTCACTCCAATGTCTCTAAGCTAGCTGAGAGCAGCCTCCCTAGACCCACCCTAAAGGGACTTGGCACAGCACCCAGAAGACTGCCCTGTGGGTGGGGCCTGGGAGGTGATATGCACCATGTGAGCGGTCACTATTCTCCTGAGAGATGGTATCATGCCATGGGTGCCTCTAGGATAAGAGACAAATTCACTGGTACAAATCAACACTAGCATTTACCTCCAACCCCCTCCCCCAATACCCACCCCATCCCACTCCAGCACCATCAGTTTAAAAAAGGCTTTCTATAGAAGAGCTCCCGTTATAGAGGTCAACCAAAGGAAGTTTCCAGAAGCTGTTCGACTGAGATCTGGTCCATTTGGTAACTACCTAGGCTCACCAAATGCCTACATAACCCTTGACAATGTAGAAACAAAGCAACCCCAGTCATCATTTCCCACGTTTGTGCTGGGAGGTTTGAATACCAGCAATGTCAATGACCCTACAGTTGGATGGATTCAGCCCTCCACACCCACATCTTCCCCAACACAGCCACTGCCTGACTATAGAAGGCAGGTGCAAGGTGAGTGGGAGGAAGTGGGTGGGGCAAGACCTTTCAGCCTTTGTCACTTAAAGGGAGATTTAATAAGTATCTGCATCACATCAAGGAGAAGGGACAGTCCCTCTACAGTCTGGGTAATTTCTCAGTGTGTGAAGTGCAGAAGCATGCCCTTGAGATTCAGGCAGACCCAGGACCAAATCACTTCAGCCTGCATACAGCTGCCTCGGTTTTCAGTATGGGAATAAGGGTGGCCACTTTACAGAGTCGTTAAAAGAAGGAGATGACGGGGCTATTAAATTGTGTGGCCAGCATAGAGCCTGACTCAGAACAGGTAAGAATCTGAAGAGAGAAAAGTAATTTAATTTGGCTCATGATCTGTCACGCCCCCTCCCCCCCCCCCCCCCCCCCCCCCCCCCCCCCCCCCCCCCCCCCCCCCCCCCCCCCCGCCAACTCTTTCCCAATCTGTATTTTCAGGATTGAATGCCATGGAGGGAACAGTGCAGAGTGACTTTGAACCTGGGAGACTATTTGGTTTTCAAAGGTCTTTTAGAGCAAGGTTGTCAGCTCTTGACCTTTGGCCGTCCCTAAAGAAAGATCTAGAAATGTTTCTGTTTGCCATGGACAGAACAGTCTTGCAGAGGGTGTGGCTCACTTGTACTTCTGCGGAAAGTCAGAAAAGACAGTCCCTGTCAGTGAGTGGTCTGTGACATCAACCTTCTGGGTCCAGGTACCCAGGTGGCCTTAGGTCGGTAGCAGGGATGAGTAGAGACCAGTTCCACGTCCACTGAGGGGGATTAGGGGGATCGAGTTCTCGGTGACAGTTGGCCACAGACAAAGTGTGCTCTCACCTCAGTCAGAGAACACCAATTCTGTCTTTCTTCCCCAAGTAACCGGGAAGGAAAGGAGTCCCTGCCAGGTGCAGAAGAAAGAAGAAAGCCTGCTCTTGGCAGCAGGGGAATCAGGTTGCCACAGCAACGAGCCTCTTCCCAAGTCCACTCATTATATGGCTTTTGAATTAGACTTCCTCTGTGTATATACACCAGCGGCTTTGATTCCCCCCTGATTGCCACCAACTTGCCTCCCAGGCTTCTCCCCAGGAAGGCGCCACTGAAGGCAGCCGCTGACTACTCCTTTCAAGGTCAGATGCTAGTAGTCCCTGGGATGCATAATATTTACTGTTGGATTTACCCTAGGAAGAACCCAATGGGTACCAAAAGCCTTCTGTCTGCATTGCAGGGAGAAGAAAGGAGAAGGCTTCCTTTGAACAGCAATTTGGCCAGATGTAAATGCAGACCCTTTAAACTCAACCCTCTGGAACCTTTTTTTTTTTTTTTTTTTTTTTTTTTTTTTTTTTTTTTTTTTTTTTCTTTCTTTTTTTTTTTCTTTTTAAGACAGGGTTTCTCTACATAGCACTGGCTGCCCTGGAGTTCATGCTGTAGATCAGGTTGACCTCGAACTCACAGAGATCTGCCTGGCTCTGCCTCCAGAGTGCTGACATTAAAGGCGTGCGCCACGGCCGGCAGGTGAACCCTCTGAGACTTTAACTTGGAAGGGCAACAGCCTTCATGTGGTGGCTGATGGTCGGTTAGCCTTCAGCTTAGAGCAGTGGTCCTCAACATTCCTCATGCTGTGGCAATCCCACAGCCATAAAACAATTTTTGTTGCTCCTTCATAGCTGTAATTTTGCTACTGTTGTGAATCATAATGTAAATATCTGTGTTTTCTGATGGTCTTAAGTGATCCATGTGAAAGGGTCATTCAGCACCCTTCTCATAAGTCAAGGTTGAGAACCATTGGCCTAGACACTATAGAATACTGCACAGATGAAGAACAGTAGGCTAGAATTGACATGCTCATGTGCAAATATGGATTGTTCAGTTAAAAAAAAAAACTATGCTCAAATGCATAGGATTAGAAAGAATGGAACTAGAGTAAGAGAGAAGTAGGGAGGTAATTAATGGTTACAGAGTTTTACTTCTGCAAGATAAAAAAAAAAATCTGGAAATAGTGGGTTACAAGAAAAAGAACGGGGGCTGGAGAGATAGCTCAGTGGTTAAGAGCACCAGCTGCTCTTCCAGAAGACCCGGGTTCGATTCCCAGCACCCACATGGCAGCTAACAACTGTCTGTAGTTCCAGTTCCAGGCAAATAAATAAATAAATAAATAAATAAATAAATAAAGTCTTAAAGGAAAAAAAAAAAGGAAAAGAACAAGGACATAAAGGTGGGGGAGGGGACCTGTTGCATAGTGTTGGGGATCAGGGAGAGAGGGAGAAATGAGTTGGGGATTAGGATCAAGATACATTATATTGCTGCATATAGTGGGGCACACCTTTAATCCCAGTATTTTCTGGGAAGCAGGGCAGGCAGATCTCTGAGTTTGAGGCTAGCCTGGTTCACAAAGTAAGTTCCAGGACAACACAGGAAAACCCTGTCTGAAAACAAACAAATAAAAATATATTCACACACACATACACACTCTTAGTAAATATCTGTGTTTTCTGATCGTCTTAAGTGATGTACTGACCTCTGTTTTTAAAAACAGTAAAGCTGGGGCTGGAGAGATGGCTCAGAGGTTAAGAGCACTGATTGTTCTCCCAGAGGTCCTGAGTTCAAATCCCAGCAACCACATGGTGGCTCACAACCATCTATGATGACATTTGGTACCCTCTTCTGTATACTGTATACATAATAAATAAATAAATATTAAAAAAAACAAACAAACAGTAAAGCTGAGCACAATACTCAAGCCTATAATCCCAGGAGGCTGTGGTAGAAGTATTTGTGTTACATAACGTGTTCTGGTCTAGCCTGGGTTACAGATGAAGGTTTTTTTTTTCCTCAAACAAAAGAAGCTGAGTGTGTGGCACATCCAAGTAGTAATCTCAGAACTCAGGGGCCAAACCAAAGGGGTCTAGAATCTGAGGTCTGTCCAACTGCTCAGTGAGAACCTAGTGTTTCTTTTTATTGTGACAGGGTCTGGAATAGGCCTGGGCTGACCTTGAACTTAATTTGTAGCTAAGGATGGCCCTGAATGCCTGGCCTGAGGTCATTTTGGTTTTTAAAAAGTTTTAGGTTAAATGCTGATTACCTTTATTTTCTATGGACTTAATGTATAAGAACATTCTTCTTTGTATCTTTTGTGGGTTTTTTGTTTGTTTTGAGATGGGGCCTCACTATGAACTCTTTCCCTGGGCTAGAACTCATTATATGGAGGCTGGCATTGTAAGGATTCCTGGCATTCCACGTAGCTGAGCCTACTCAGCTCAGATGGGATGCACCTTGTACAGAGGCACGCCCCTGGGCGTGGCTACGTAAACCCTGCAGCACCTCCCTGGACCCGGAAGGACCTCCCTGAATCCGTGACGCATACCTGTGTATGCCCTTTCCCTTAAAAGCACTGCAAGTGCGTGCTCCGGTCCTTTTTTCTGTCCCCTGACTTCTGTTCTGCTCTTCTGTCTCTTTACCTGCCTGGGACTCCTCTCTTAAATAAACTCTAGTGTATGGCCTTGTTAGAGTGTACTTGCTTTTACACGCGGTACTAACAGACATCAAATCCACAGAGGCCTGCTTCTGCCTCCCAAATACTGGGATTAAAGGTGTGCATCATCATAACCTGTTCTGCTTAATTTCTTTTTAAAGGGCTACATAACTTTGGAAGGAGATAAAATAAACTGTCGTATTTATTATTGAAGCTGGGAGATTAAAGAAGGAAGAGGCTACTAGTTGTGTTCTCTTTGGAAACTTTTTAAAACCCAAATCAAGGGTCTGGAGAGGTGGCTCAATGGTTAAGAGCACATGCTGCTATTCATGAGAATCTGGGTTCATTTTCAGCACCCACATTAGGCAGGCAATTCACCACTGTCTGTAATGCCAGTTCCTGAGAAGCCAATGTCTCTGGCTCCCAAGACCATTTGCACTCACTCGCACAAAACCACACGAACACACATACATGCAATTAAAAATAATAAAAATGAATCTCTGAAACAGAATCAATATCCATTATTTTTTATAATTTCAGTAAGCTTATAAAAACAGAGAGATGGAATTAATAAGCCTAATCTGATAAGCTTACCAGCTCAACAGACACTGAGTGCTGAAAGGAGGTGCCATGGGTATAGGGGAGGGAAGCAGAGCTACCCTCACGCTTATCAGGGCAGAGTCACAAAGCCATCAGGTAACTGAGCATAACTATAGCGGAGGGTGAAGCCCGGTGCTGACATGGAGAATATTATGGGTAAAGACTTGCTTTACATTCTGGGTCATGTCTTCTCATGCTTCTAAGGAGGTGATGCTTACACCAAAAACAGAGGATGAAAAGGAAATATCCATAGCAAAAGGAGACAGGACAGGGAACCCCAGGTTTAAGAGCAGTGATTGCAAAGTCCCAGAGCCAAATGACAGTTTGACTCGTGGCTAGGAGAGCAGGTCATTTTAGTCAGAAAAGTGCAGAACAAGAGAATGGGTGGCAGGTAGTGGTGCAGGGGCTGCGACATGTTCCCAGGGCAATGGGAGGGTACCATCACTGGGCTAAATGTCATGATCCTGTCTCTGTGTGAATTAGATCATCTGGCTGTTATGTGACACAGAGGGCGAGACAGGATAATGATGTCTTTGTTATCCTCCTGCTAAATGACATCAATGACAGTTTGGTTGTAGATGAGGTTAGAAAATGGCTGGTAATTATTGAAAGAGGTGAGAAGAATATGCCTGTACATAAGCCTCCCGTACACACAAAACAAATGACACTTGGTATCTTTGCTGGGGTGGGAAGATAGTTACAGCCAACTTTATGGATCCTCAAGTTGATGGGGTCTTATTCAGTGAAAAAAATCCTACAAGTCTGAGTAGAACCTGAGATAAATCCTTTGTCCACTTTCTCACTGCTCTGTGGCAGAGTTTCAGGTAGCTCATGCTAGCCTCAAACATGAGGATGACCTTGATTTTTTGACCTTCTATATCCAGCATCGTAGTACAGGGATTTCAAGCTTAGTTTAATGCTGTGCTTGAAATTGAACCCATTCATGCACAGGAAGCATTTTACCACATCCCCAGCCAAATTCCACACTCCTAAAAGGTTATTGGGTGTTGCCATAGGTTCCTGGTTTATAAAATACATTTGACATAGCAACATATGATAAAGTTCCATTTTCAGAGCTTCTGGAAATACCAAATTCTTTTGTAAAAAGTGTAATTTGGGCCTGGCAGTGTAAGGTTAGAAGAGTGTTTGCCTCACACGGGCAAAGCCCCAGATTCAGTCTCTAGCACCGACTGAACCTTGGTAGTTCAGGCCTGCAATCCCAGCACTTGCAAGTTGGAAGTAGGAGGATCAGAAACTCAAGGTTATCCTTGACTCTGTGAGAGGCTTGAAGCTAGCCTGGGCTATGTGAAACCCTGTCTCAAGAGAAAAAAGTAGTTAATCTTGTACTAGAAAATAGTTATCTAGATATTCTCCAGCTTTACTGGAGTATAACTGACAAATTAAAAATTGCATATATCTGAGGCCAGCGTGGCCTACATGAACAAGTTCCAGGACACCCAGGACTACACAGAGAAATCCTGTCTTGAAAAACAAAACAAAGGCTGGAGAGATGGCTCAGCAGTTTAGAGCACTGACTGTTCTTCCAGAGGACCTGAGTTCCACTCCTAGCATCCATATGGCAGCTAACAACTGTCGGTAATTCCAAGATCTGACACCCTTACATAGTTATACATGCAGGCAAAACACCAATTCACATAAAATAAAGATAAATGTATATTTTTAAAAAAAGGTTTATGGAGCTCAAACATTTGAATGACCTCAGATTTAGAAGTCATTATGTTCACAGCTGGGTGTAGTGGCATATGACAGTAATCTCATCACATAAAATAATAAATATTTTTTTAAAAAAGAAAAACAAAAATTGAATATGCTTATAATATATGTAATGCTTTGACACATCTACACTAGAAATTATTGCTAATAATTATTGCTAATCAATCAAGTTAGTTAATATATACACTTCACATAAGTTACCATCTGAAAGAACATTCAGGCTCCTCCTCCTCCTCTTCCTCCTCCTCCTCCTTCTTTTCCTCCTCTTTTTCTCTCTTCTTGATATGATTTCACTACACAGGCCCAGCTGGCCACACTCATGATCCTCCTGCCTCTGCCTCCCAAGTGCTTGAATTAAAGATGTGTACCACTACTGCCTGGCTACAGTTCTTTCTTAAAGACTGAGTAGGGCTGAGATGATAGTTGGTGGCTAAAGTGTTTATCACAAGTGTTTGGAGCCCCCAAACTCAAGTAAATACAAAATGGGCACAGTGACTCACCTGGCATTCTAGCCTTGGAAGACAGACACGAGATCCCCAGAGTAAGCTAGATATGAAGAATACTAATATTGACAAGCTCTGAGTTTGATTAAGAAACCCTACCTCAATGATTAAGATAGAAGAGGAAGAGTGATCCAGGATGATTCCTGACATCCGCTTTGGGCTTCTACATTCACATGTACTCATACACTCATACACTCATACACACACACACACACACACACACACACACACACACACACCATATACACAGAGAGAAAAGGAAAAATAAAGACTGAATAATAGTCTTTTGCAAATGGTCCATTGCAAATACATATTGCATTTTCTTTATGCATTCATCTGGTGACAATTAGGTTGTATTCATAGCAGTTATTTTGGATACTGCTACAATGAACATGGGAGTTAATTTCTTTTTAAAGATTTATTTATTATGTATACATTGTTCTGCTTGCATAACTGAAGGCCAGAAGAGGGTACCAGATCTCATTACAGATGGTTGTGAGCCACCATGTGGTTGCTGGGAATTGAACTCAGGACCTCCGGAAGAGCAGCTGGTGCTCTTAACCTCTGAGCCATCCCTCCAGCCCCCAGGGGAGTTAACTTTTTTAAGATACTGATTTTGTTTCATTTGAATACTATACATGCCCAGAAGTGGGACTCTTGAACTATACAGCAGTTTCATGGGTGTTTTAATTACTTTTTTGTTGGTATGACAATATGCCATGACCAACACAACTTACAAACGTATTTAATTTGGCTTAGGGTTTCAGAGTAAAGGGATATCTGAGAGTTCACATCCTGCTCTATAACCACAAGGCAGAGAGAGACAGAGCTAACTAGGAATGGCTCAGGCTGTGGAAACCTCAAAGCTCTCCCCGCAGTGACACACCTCCTCCAAGGCCACACCTCCTCATCCTTCCCAAACAGTTCCACCCACTGGAGACCAAATGTTCAAATATATGAGCCAATGAGTGACATTCCCATTCAAGCTAACCCACAATGATTTTCTTCCCCCTTTGTGAATCTTCAAGATGTTTCCTGTAATGGCGATACTGATTTACATTCACAGCACCTGCTTTACTGAGGCTTTTTCTGGTTGCCTGTGTTTTGGCTTTTGAGACACCACTTTACTATGTAGCCCTGGCTAACCTGAAACTTTCAATCCTCCTGCTTCAGCCTCCTGAATGCTAAGATCACAGATGTGCATCACCTTACCTGGTTCAGAAGAAAGCACTTTTTAAGTTTTATTTATTATTATTGTGTGTATGTGATGTGTGTAGCAGAGATGTGTGTGTGTGCATGAGAGCCACAGAGAACACGTGGAAGTCAGAAGATAACTTGAAAATATCAATTTTCTCCTAATACCTTTCTGTAGGTTCTGCAGATCCAGCTCAGGCTGTCAGGCTTGCTCAGCAACCATATCTGTTAAACCCATCTTACCTGCTGTGTGTGAACAATAATGGTTTAGTTTGGGGGCTTTATTTTTGTGGATAGTGGTATTTCGCCTGTGTTTATGTCTGTGCGCTACCTGTGTGCCTGGTGTCAGTGAAGGGCAGGAGAGGACATTGGGCCCCCTGGAACTGGGTTACAGATGGCTGTAAGCCATCAAGTGTGTGCTAGAACTAAAACTTGGGCCCTCTAGAAGAGCAGCCAGTGCTCTTAACTGCTGAGCCATCTCTCCAGCCCAGAAAAATGGCTTAGGTAAATACTAAGCACCTATCATACAGGAAGAAGTGTGTTAAGGGCTAAGGTGAAGGGGCTAGGTAGGTGGAACAGACATAGTTGTAAACAGGGCACTGTATCCCAAGCCATAGATACATGGACAGAGACTCACAATGGCGGTGTCAAGAAGGGAAATTGGGGGAAGGCAGGGCTGATGAGTGTAGAATCAGCCTTCATTGAGCTTATTTCCCAAGTCAAGCCAGAATCTATGACTCATAGGTCAGTGACAATGATTTACCTTTGGGGTATGTCTTCTGGCATCAGGCATGACTTGGGGCTCTTGGCAGACTTGTCTCAGAACTCCAGGGTCCAGACTCTGGGACTGAGTTACTTGGGTTTGGTTCCAATGCTCTCAATCACCAGCTGTGTACAGGAACATCTTCCTTTCAGTCTCTGGGCCTCAATTCTTGCTTTGAAAAACCACAGACATTAACTGATGAGGGTGGTGTGAAGAATCCTTTATAAATTGTTCTTAAATGTTGGCACGTACACCATGACTCAATACATACATCACTGCTGCATGACAAATGTCTAGTTTGATGACTAGCATGCACATCACTATTTAATCCTTTGGAAGGTACTGTGGGCTCAGGAACATGAATGAATGCCTGTCCTGTAGGTAAAAGCACAGAGGCCTTGGAAATGCCTTAGCTCTTAGAAAGAACCCTACACTCTGCTCCTGCCTTGTGGAGCTCTCCATGCTGAGTGAAAAGCCTCGGGAAAGAAGAAGTACTCGGGATCCTGAGTCCTGCATCCCTTTTCCCATAACACTCCTTAAACTAAAGCCCAGATGCTCCATATCCACTCCAGAGTTTGCAAAACAAAGGCATGCCTGTGTCCCTGGGATTTAAACACCCATTCCTGCAGGAGCAGGCAGCCAGGTGGGTCAGGTTTTGTGTCTTTGGTTCCCAGACTGCAGCTTGTCCAGCTGTTTACTCACCTTGAAGGCAGACGAACCACAAATCTGGAACTCAGCCTGCAGGGGCCACATGACAACAAAACCACCCCCACTGCCTGGTGCCTCCGTGAGAGGAGAAAGCTAGCTCTCTTCATGTATCTTTACCCTGCTGGTGAGATGCAAATTGCTTTCTCCCACTGAGGCGAAAGAATGCTAGTGGGTGGGATGGGATGACTGGGAGGGGCGTGTGGCTAATTGTGGGAGTGAGGTTAGTTACAGGACACCCCAGGAATTCTTTCTTTCTTCTGCTCCCCCACACACACAATATGCTCCTTCAAGCACCTGCATTTTTCTTCCCCTTCATTCCAGCTTAGGTTTTACAGACTGTGGGATTCCAGGTGAGGGTTTCTCTTGGCCTTGGGCGAGGCAGGAAGGAAGTACTATGGTGAACCGGAAGTAATCGGAAACAGGCTACTAGGCCTCTAGGCAGGCTGCTCTGGATACCAAGGGATCCTGGAAAAGACAGAGGGGAAAGGAAGGTGGGTGCTTCACTTCACTCTGGGTAGAGAGGTCAAGTTCACCTTTATGGTTATTGCTACTAATCCATGTTTTGCTCATGCACTTGTGTGGGGTTGAGGGGTAAGTAGGAACATTTTCATGCATGTATTTGTTTATACCTGCTTCATTATACAAAGTGCTGGAGACGGCTTACAAAAACATATGCAATCTCAAGGAGTGAAATAGATATCTTTGGATACTAAGAGAAATTCAGAGGAGGTAGATAACGAAAGGCCATAAACGTGCAGTGAGTTAATGGGATCCATAAACTTGGCTTGGGAAACCCCAGCAGTCCAAAGCAAAGAACGAACAGTCTTAACACAGGAAATGCAGAATCCGTAAGAAGAAAAACTGAAACTTCACGGGAGAAGTGATACCCTGCCTCCACACTAAAATTTGGGAGGAATTCTTACACGGGTCTATCCAAAGATGACAATTTCTAGTTAGATTACTTAGGCTGGGTCATGTTGCCAAAATGTCACTCAAGTTCCTATTTGTTATTTGGAATATATACTGGAAGTTGGAAACAGTCTCACAGTCCCTCAAATACATTAGCATATAGATGTCTTAAGGAGCATTATGCAGGAAGGAAGAAGAAAGAACAATTCAGATTTCTCATGTGAAACAATTTCCAAGATGTACTAGAGAGCAGAAGAAGCAGGAGGCAGAAGAACCTCTCTAGCAGGGCAGTGTTTGTGAAAATGAAGTAAAATTCCTATGTTCTTCTAATTGCTGTGTAGGATTTTAGCCCTTCCTAGGAGACCTTGTAAGAAAACCCATCTGGATACAAACTGCTTTCTGGGAACAGATTTTTTTTTCTATACAGCTGTTTGAACTTCTGAATTTTGAAGCATGGGAATATGTTATATTGTTAGAGTCGGCGCCCCAAAACAGAGAGCTTCACTCCGATATCGGGTCACACAGAAGCTTTATTAAGCACGAGCTCGCGGGTCACCAGCAGGAGATGAGGCTAGTGACCCCGAGTCTAAGGCTTGCAGGCCTTTTCTAGGGCAGTTCTACCAGGGCTGGGGAACAGGGTCTTCCAGAGTGCAGCCACCTGGCCGGGCCAGATGTCTGGGTGGGTAAATGAATTCCGAGTTACGTTAGACATCAGGTATTTTTTTTTTTTTTTTTTTAAACTTTATTTATTTATTTGCCTTGGTGTTTGCCTGGAATTGGAACTACAGACAGTTGTTAGCTGCCATGTGGGTGCTGGGAATCGAACCCGGGTCCTCTGGAAGAGCAGAGGGTGCTCTTAACCGCTGAGCCATCTCTCCAGCCCCCGACATCAGGTATTTTAAGCACAGCGGGCTAACTTCCTGACTATAGGGCGTGGGAGCAGGGTGCAACATTTTTCTACAATTAGCAGAGCTGGTGGGGAGGGGAAGTCTCCTTTGTTTCTCTTACAATGGCCTTTCATTATATTTAAAACAAATCATCAAAAACTATAAAAGTGAGAGCCAGGAGGATGGTTTAGGGTTAGGTTTAGTAAGTAAAGGCATTCACCACCAAACGAGATGAGCTGAGGTCAATCCCTAGGACCCATGTGGTAGAAAGAACCAACATTCTCCAGTTGTTCTCTGACTGCCTCACCCGTGTTATGGCACCCACTCTGACTAAATAATTGTAATTTAATTTTTAAATATGAAAAATTTAAATGTGAAAGCAAAACTATCTACTTTGTACTAGATATTGCCTAATGGTCAAACTTAAAGTCACATAGATCACTTCAGAGAATAGGCAACACCATCATCTACAGTGTCCCTATGACATTCATCTCAATATTTATTTTTATTTTATGTGAACTGGGTGTTTTGCCTGCATGTATAACTGTGTGAGGGTGTCAGATCTTGGAATTACAGACAGTTGTTAGTTGTCATGTAGATGCTGGGAATCAAACTCAGGTCCTCTGGAAGGACAGTCAGTGCTCTTAACTGTTGAGCCATCTCTCCAGCTCAACATCCATCTCTTTAGACTGGGCTCTGCTGGACAAATCTACATCACTGATTAAGAGACATCACTTTCTTCTGCAAATGAAAATTCCCAACACCTTTACACACACACACACACACACACACACACACACACATTGTTGAAATTGACAAATTCAGAAGGATTGTAAAAATGCCTTTGAGACAGTTTCTTAGATTTTTAATTGTTTCTTTCTAGTGGTCTTTGTAAGAGTGTAGAAGCATTCCTTCTATGATAATGTTAAATTTGTAAATTTCAGGTGACATATGAAACCTTTTTAAAGATTTTTCTCAAAAGTTTTGAAAAGCTATTAGCCAGGATCATGGTATAATAAGACATAACATTTTTACTTTAGAAGTTTTAAGTGTGTATGTAAAGTTAAGAAGCTGTTGTACATTTATGATTTAGTAAAATAATTCTAAAGAATAAAAAGAGTTCTAAAGTTTTAGCTCCTGTATTTAGGTCTTTGGTTCATTTTTGTTGTGGTTGTTTGTTTTCTAGTTAATTTTTTTTTAACTTTATTTATTTATTTATTTGCCTTGGTGTTTGCCTGGAACTGGAACTGGAACTACAGACAGTTGTGAGCTGCCATGTGGGTGCTGGGAATTGAACTCAGGACATCTGGAAGAACAGTTAGTGCTCTTAACCTCTGAGCCATCTCTCCAGCCCCTCTAGTTAATTTTTGTGTATAGTATAAAGAAAAAGGCTCCACTTTGGTTTTTTTGTTGTTGTTGTTTTTTTGGGGGGGGCCTAAAGATGTTGTAGCATTTGTTGAAAAGATTCCTTTCTACCACTGAAAAATGCTGATCTCTTTGTCAAAACAGTCACATCTGATGGCTGAGAGTTGCTCTCTACCACATTTTATTCCACTGATATACACAGCATGTGCTTGGGAACGTGCCATATTATTTGACTATGGTAGTTTTGTGCCTGAAAGTTCTGAATCAGGAAGTATGAGCCCTCCAATTTTGTTCATTCCACCTCCTCATCTGGGGCAAATTTTATTTAGGTTTTCTTGAGATCCTGAGAATTTTAGAGCTGACACCCTCACCCAGACATACATGCAGGCAAAACACCAATGTACATAAAATAAGGATAAATAAATTATTTTTTTTTAATTGGCTACATCAAAATTAGAAATGTTTGTTTATCAAAGAAAGTAGTCAGAGAGAAAACAAACCAAGGAGAATGGGAGGGTGTGTTCGCAAATTATCTACACGATGAGGGGTTAATGATCATACTATATAAGGAGCTCCTAAAAGCCAAGGAGAAAAATCATCCGATTATGAAATGAGCATGGGAATTGCCCCAAAGAAAACATACAAATGGGCAACAAACTTAAAAGAGACATTTTACATCAGTAATGTATAACACCACAATGAGATTCCCACCTCACACCCCCTGAAATCACTATTATAAAAAGGATAGAAAAAGTGTAGGGGAGGCTGTGAAGCTGGGACTCTTGGGCGCCACTGCCATGGGAAACTGCCTGGTGACTCCTCAAAGATTAAAAATAGAGTCACCAGGGAACCTATCTGTTTCATTTCTGAAAACAGGGACTCAAATGTTCTCATACCCCTGTATAGTAGCATTATTCTTAAGTATCAAGAAATGAATGCAATATGAATGTCAACAGATATAGTGGATCCAGGAAGATATGAGATGGCTCAGTGGATAATGGTGATTGCTGCCAAGCTCAATGATATGAGTTCAATCCCCAGGACCCACGTGGTGAAAACTGACAACTGAGTCCCTTAACTTGTCCACTGAATTCCACATACATGCCATAGCATGTGTGTACCCCCTCCCAATAAATGAATGAATGATTGCAAATTTAAAGAAATATGTAAGTCAACACAATGCAAGTTATAGTTTGGGTCCTGAATACCTGTGAGGTTGCAGGCACTGAAGGATTGGTTCCCATGGTGGTGCTGTCAGGAGCTGTGAAATCACTGTGAGATGCTTAGCCCATTCAGAGGTTAGCCCAAAGGGAACTGCGAGACCCCTGTCTCTTTCTCCTTTGCTCCCTGCTTGTGTAGTGAGTAGTTTTCTTCTGTCTTGTGCTCTGCCATGACAGGAATGCCAGGTCCAAAATGGAGCAAATTGATTATGGACTGAAACCCATAAAACCATGAGACAAAAAATGAAACATTTATCATGTTAATTACACAGATTCAAGGAGAAAGACCACCAACCCAAGTCATCATGGCCAGATAAATTAAATCAAACAATTAATTAAAGTAAACTTTTAAAAATTCCTGTACATGGGCTGCCTTCTCCTTAGGAGTCAGCCTTGGACATGGGTATGATGGAACTTTTATAGTCCAGGAGTAGGGGATTTCTCAATGGGGAATTTGACAGGCAAATAGGCAGGGATTCAGGAGCAGAACATAACAACCCCCTGAAACAAAGATGTGCTTGCAAAGTGGTCGTAATAAGGTAGTCATAACAACAGGTGGTTATAACAAAGTGGTCATAACAACCTTTTAAACAAAGGCATGGTTTCTATTTTCTGGAACAGCCAGTACAGAGCTATTTGTAGTTAAAGTTACAGGTGGAGCATAACAGAATCCTTGAGAAACAGGAACCTGGTTTGTCCTTACCTTAAGATGGCTTTCAAGTCCAAGATGGAGGCAGGCTGGTTCATCATCAAGTCTAATTATCTCAGGCATTTTGTAACACTGGTGGAATATGGTGTGCTGGTATAGTCAATGCTATTCAGCTTTAAAAAGGTATGAAGTTTTGTCATAAGCTGCAACATGAAGTTGTACAAGTTCAGGACTCTGTGCTTAAGTAAAACAAGCCAGTCTCAGAAAAGCAAGGTGGTGCCCACCTAAAATCCCAGCACTTGGGAGATGTAGGCAGGAAGATCAGAAGGACAGAGTTGTCTTCACAACTCAGTGGAGCTGTTCCAAGACAGCCTGGGGTATGTGGGACCCTGTCTTAAAAAAAAAAAAAAAAAAAAAAAAAAAAAAAAAAAAAAAAAAAAAAAAAAAAAAAAAAAAAAAAAAAAAAAAAAAAAAAAAAAAAAAAAAAAGGGCTAGCAAGAAGTCCAACAGGAAAAGATAATTGCCACCAAGCCTGGCAACCTGAGTTTGATCCCCAGAACTGACATGGTGGAAGAAGGAGAGACTCCCCCAAGATCTTTTCTAGCCTCTAAGTGCAAGCATCCCACACCACAGATGCAGTCACACATACAATATCCAGCACAAACATGTACCATACACACATCACAAAGACTCCATACCACTCCGCCCACTACATATCCACTTTCCACACAACTGCATGTCAGCTGTACCAGAAGCATGGCAACACCCCTTCCCCCATCCACACACACCATACCTATTACACACAGACTACACAGCTCTCCATCTATAGTGCCACATACACACACACACACACACACACACATACACACACACACTCACACACACAACCCTGATCACTCAGGCAGTGGGCTCATTCAGACTCAGCCTGACATGCAGACAGAACACGGATCTGACTCCTGAATGTCTAAAACATAAATGAAAACTTGCCACTTCTCTCTACCACCCTACCTCAATAATTCGTGTAAAATGAGTCAGTCATAAGTGTGTGATTCCCAGGACTCCAGGGAAACCTGAGTCTCTCCTCCCAAATTTGCTGCTTCCTGCCCTGTTCTGCAATTCTACAGGAAGCTTCATTTATAGCTTAATATCCTGAGAGAGGCACAAGACAAATTCCACAGAGAGAGAGTAACTCCAGGCTTCCTTTAGCATGAGACAGCACTGAGTGAGCCTGGGGAGCCAGGCCTGGGCTGCTTTCCAGCAGTGATGGGAAGAGATGAGGTGTGATCCTGAAGGCAGCCAGCCAGTGGCACCAGGAGCTGGGGTGGGGACCGTGCCAGCCTCTTAGGAGTTGTATCTGGCCAATTATTTTTTTCTTTTTATTGCCAGCAGGATGACAGCAGACCCTGGCCAGCTAGCTAGATCTTGGAGACAGCAGATGAAATGGACGAGATGCTGAGAAAAAGCAGGGACAAAGGGTCCCTGCCCCATCCCAGTGAAAGACTACAGAGTGGTTAAGAACAACAGAGCACTTCTGTGCAGTCCCCTGAGGCATTTCTCCAGGGCAAAGTCCTGTGATCCTCCATGCTCACTGCACCCCACCCCTGTTGCTCTAGCTGGGATCCGGGCTGTTCCCCCAAAGGCCCACGTGTCAAAATGTTTCACCAGAGTGGCCCTATTGATAGACCTTTTAGAGGTAGGACCAGTGTGTGTGGGTGAATAGGTGGGGTGTGGGATTGGGAGTGAGGGAGAGTGTGGGGGCAGATCTCAGATCCTTTGGTTAGCTCTTAAAGGGGTAATAGATAATAGAAAATTCTAGAATTCTGCAAATGCCAGCTCTGTTGTCTCTCTCCATCCCTTATTCCTTTAGTGATCCTGCTGTGGTTGGATGTGGCTTGAGTATGTGCCTGTGGATTCCTGTGTGCATGTGTTTTCTATGGTGCATGTGGAGGCCCAAAGCTGAGGCCAAGGGTCACCCTTAACCAGTTCCAGTCCTCCACCTTATTCATTGAGAGAGGGTCTCTTGGTCAAACCCAGAGCTCACCAACGTAGCTAACTTGCTCTGGGGAATACCCCATGTCTTTCTCCTCAGGCTGAAATTACAGACAAGCTACCATGCTTGGCAAGAATTTACATGGGTTTCTGAGGATCCAAATTCCAACCCTCCTACACTTTAAACACTAGCCTTCTCCCCAGCCTCAGTTTACATTTCAAAGAGGACAATGACATGGAAAGTAGGAGGGAGGACTGTCACAGAAGAAAAGAACCTTGTCCTCCTCCACAACAATAAAGAAGAGGCCAGGGCTGGAGAGATGGCTCAGCAGTTGAGAGCACTGACTGTTCTTCCGGAGGACCTGAGTTCAATTCTCAGCATCTACATGGCAGCTAACAACTGTCTGTAAGATCTGACACCCTTACACAGTTATACATGCAGGCAAAGCATCAATTCACATAAAATAAAAATAAATATTAAAAAACACTGTGGCAGAAACAATTTAAGGAAGATGAAGCTTATTTGGCTCCCGACTCCAGGTCATAGCCTGTCACTGCAGGAAATCAGGATGGCAAGAACATGGAGCACATCTGCCGCCAAGGACGGACAGATGGATTAGTGGATACATGCTGATGTCCAACTCAATTTCTCACCCTTATTTATTTTTGAGACAGTCTCTTTATGTAGCCATGGCTGTCCTGGAATTTGCTATGTTGACCAGGCTGGCCTTGAATTTGTAGAAATCTGCTCGTCTATGCAGGTATTGGGATTAAAAGTATGTGCTACCAAATTTAATTGCTCTTTCCACTCTTATACATGTATAGGATTGTCCACCTAAGAAATAATGTTACAGGGAGTGGGTGAGTCTTCCCACTTCAAGGAACACAAGGTAGTCTCCTGGGCTAGAGAGATGGCTCAGAAGTTGCTCTTGCAGAATCACTGTTCGGTTCCTAGCACCCACATGGTGGCTCACAACCATTCTTAAATCCAGTTCCAGGAAATCGGATGCTTTTCTCTGACTCCTGTGGAAAGTTGTATATTTTCACACACGGTACATACACATACATGTAGAAAAAGCACTCAGATATAAGTTAATATTAAAAGCTGAGTGTGGTTGCTCATGCCTTTGATCCCAGCATTCAGAAGGCAGGAGCAGGTGGATCTCTGAATTTAAAGCCAACCTGGTCTGCAGAGATGGTTCTAAGGCACCAGGGCTACACAGAGAAATCCCGTCTCAAAAAACCAATAAATAAACGAATAAATATTTTTTTTTAACTTTATTTATTTATTTGCCTGGAACTAGAACTACAGACAGTTGTTAGCTGCCATGTGGGTGCTGGGAATCAAACCCGGGTCCTCTGGAAGAACAGACGGTGCTCTTAACCGCTGAGCCATCTCTCCAGCCCCATGAATAAATATTTAAAGAGAGAGAGAGAGAGAGTTAAGAGTTCTTTTTGGCCATGAGGTGGTAGAGCACACCTTTAATTCCAGCACTCAGGAGGCAGAGGCAGGCAGATCTCTGTGAGTTTGAGCCCAGCCTGGTCTACAGAGAATCCTAGGACAGCCAGGGCTGTAACAAAGAGAAACCCTGTTTCAAAAGAAAGAGAGAGAGAGAGAGAGAGAGAGAGAGAAAGGAAGAAAGGAAGGAAGAAAGACAGAGTGCTTTTTGTTCTCCAGAGGACCTGAGTTTGATTCCTAGCACATATGACAGATGGCACTTAACCACAGGTAACTCCAGTTCCAGAGTATTCAACATCCTTTTCTGGCCTCCTTGGGCATCTGTACACAGGTAACACATGAGTACAGGCAGGGGTGCACTCGCACTCGCACTCACACACACACACACACACACACACACACACACACACACACACACCTGTTGTGGTTCTTCTCTTACTCTTTGTTCTTTACTCTTATGAGGGCCAACCACCCAGCTCCCAAATAATCACACACAGAGACTTTTTCTTACTTATAAATGCTTGGCCTTAGCTTGGCTTGTTTCTTGGCCAACTTTGCTTAATTTAAATTATCCTATCTACCTTTTGCCTCTGGGCTTTTACTTTTCTCAATTTCTGTATATCTTTTCTTTCTTTCTTATTCCGTGTTGGGCTGTGTGCTGGTCCCTTCTTTTCTCCTTGATTTCTTTTCTCCTTAGATTTCTCCTATTTATTCTCTCTGCCTGCTCCACCTATTCTTTCTCCTGCCTTGTTATTGTCCGGTCAGCTCTTTTTTAGACCAATCAGGTGTTTTAGACAGTCAAAGTAACACAGCTTCACAGAGTTAAACAAATGCAACATAAAAGAATGTTTCACATCTTTGCATCATTAAACAAATGATCCACAGGATAAACAAATGTAACACATCTTAAAATAATATCCCACAACACAACCACCAATCTTTAAAAAAATAAAAGGTAACTTTCCATAGACATGCCCACAGGCCAAATTGATCTGGACAATTCCTCACTGAGGCTCCTGTCCCTGAATTTAGAACCTCCCACCACCATGTTCAAGCTTACAAAACTAACCATCCCAGTAGGTGACCAATTTGCTCCTGAAAACCCAGTCTGCTTCTACAGATCCTGCACTTGCCTTCCTTTTAGAAAACTGTGTGTTAAAAGATGTCTCAGCCATCATGACAGGAACCAGTATCTCACTGTGTGCACCAGAGGGATGGAGGGAGGGGTTTTGAATGCGGATGCCTTTCATCCAAACCTCTCAACACCTCTGTGTCATGTATGCAGAGTGACATCCATGGGAACACCATACCTGTTGGTCCAAAGTCTTAATCTCAATAGCATTTTTTCAGGGCTACCACAGCAAATATGATAAACAGGGTAGTTTAATGCAACAGAAGTCTATTGCTTTCCTGTTGCACGAATTCTGGTTGTAATAAAAGAAACTCAGAGCCAGATATCGGGAGAGGCTGAAATATCAGAGAGAGGAAACACCACAGTCAAATCTCACCCAGCTATCTTCCAGCTTCCTCAGCCTCATTCCTGGTAGCTTCTAATACCTGCTCTGTCTTCCTGTTCCTGCCTTAAATTCCTTCTTCACTCAGTTGTATCACATCCGGTTAAGATTAAAGGCGTGGGCTACTACTATTTAGTAGTTAGCCATGAACTCACAGAAATCTTTGTCTCTGGAGTTATGGGATTAAAGGCATGGAACTACCACTGCCTGCCTGGGAGCCTGAAACTCCCTCTATAAACAAAGCTGGCCTCAATCTCAGATCTGCTAGGATTAAAGGCATAGGTCACCACACCGAGTCTTTCCTGTGCTCCTGTGCTGGGATTAAAGGTGTGAGTTACTACTCTCTGATGTGCCTTGAACTCACTGAGATCCAGAACAATCTCTGCCTCCCAAGTGATGGGATTAAAGGTAAAACCCTCCTGGATTGACTGGGTGGATCTCTTCTCTGATCTTCCAGACAGGTTTTATTAAATGTATAACATATCACCACACTTTCCAGTCCAGGAAGCTGAGAACCCTAAATCAAGGTGAAGGCAGGACCACTCTCACATGGAAAATCTCCCTTGAACTTCAGGTGTCTGCCAGCAATCTGATGGCCTCCGGTTGTTGCACCATATAACGAACATCTGCTTCTGTGTCTCCTATTTAGACACCACAGTCTGTCTGAGGGTGTGGCCACAGAGAGTGCTTTTCTAGGTTCAGTTCCCACCATTGCTGGAAGAAAAGAGAAAAAAATGCCAGTCATAGTGAGTAGAGAGCCCAATCTCTTCTGGTATCACAGAACTAATCTAATTACAGAACTAATTCTATCTAAATATGGTTCTATTCTAAGGGACTGGGAATGAGGACTGCCAGGATTGAACCCAGAAGCCCAGCTCTGCCCCTTGCTAGCTGTGAGGTGGTAGTCATAGGACCTTGCCCTCTTCAGCCACAGGAAGGTGTAAATCAGGATGCTGTGTCTAGAGAGGAATTAATGAGATCATGCATGGACGTTTCCCACGCAGTACCTGGCCCATGGTAACAGCTCAGCACATGGCCCCTAGAGGCTATCATTACAGCTCATCATCTTCCCCCAACTCCACATGCAAACGGACTGCTGGGTAGGAGAGCTGAAGCCTTACATCTTCCCAAGAGATCTATTTTGTATCAATGAAAGATTACCGGAGCGAGCCTCCCGGCAAGTTAGGCTTCAGGGCCCATTATTTAAATGCAACTGTCTGTGACAACTCTCTCAGCAACTTGAGACCTGAGAGCCTATGGGGGTGGGGCCTCTTGGGTGAGTGTGCATGAAGGACTCTATACACAGCCCCTTCAGCTTACTGTGCATAACGGGTAAATCAATCTTCCAAAGGCAATTTCCTGTGGCTGGGGACAGAGCTACCTCCCGCCTTCTTGCCTTCCCGCTGCTCTGCTCCCCCTAAGTTCTACCTGAAAATGTCAGCCGTTTCCAGCATGATTGGTTCTCTTCCTGATCTGGGTTGATTTTATTCAGTCTCTAACATATGAAGGTCATTTCGATAGTCAGTCTCCAGCCTACCCCAACTCTCCAAAATAACAATGAAAAGATCAACTTCAACTTGACAAGCTTCCCTGGCAGGCACCATCTGTCTCAGAGTTGAAAGTGCACACACACATGTCACCCGGGATCTCGTTAAACGCAAATGAAAATTCTCCAGATCCGGTTGGGGCCTAGCAGTCTGTATCTCTTTAAATCTACAGATGCAGAGGTTGGGGTTGGCTCCCTGACCACAATTTGATTGGCACATCTCTCAAGGATGATAGAGATGCTTTGCACAAGGCAGGCCATAGAATTAGGCTGCCCCCTTTACTGGCAGGGCAAGAGGAAGTGAGCACCTTACTTCCTGGGGCATTAAAGGAGCACCCTCTCTCTGGATAGAGGGGTCACCCTAGCGTTAGTGAGCTGTGTGGAGAATGGAACAGGATCAGGTGAAGGCTCTTGTGAGGAGGCTCTTGCAATGATCAATATAACTTTTTTTTAAACACTTTTATTTATTTATTTATTTGCCTTGGTGTTTGCCTGGAACTGGAACTACAGACAGTTGTTAGCTGCCATGTGGGTGCTGGGAATCGAACCCGGGTCCTCTGGAAGAGCAGATGGTGCTCTTAACCGCTGAGCCATCTCTCCAGCCCCCAACCATTTACTTTTAACAAATTAATTTTTAAGGTTGTTTTTGGTGAGACAGGGTCTCACTCTGTAACCCTGGCTGTCACTACATAGCCTTCTCTGTCACCTCAGCCTCCAAACTGACTGGGATTTGGAGAGTGTCTTCACAGATTGACTCTTTGTTCTAGACTCTGCCTTTTGTCATGGGTCTGATGGTTTGAAAACAATTTATTTGAAGTAATTACTAGAAATCCTGTTATGTTTGTTTGTTTCAAGTAGTCCAGGCTAGCCTTTAACTCCTGATCTTTCTGCTTCCATTTACCCTGTAGCCCAGGCTGGCCCTCAACTCCTGATTCTATTATCTCCATCTCCCAAGTGCTGGGGTGAAACCTTTTTTTTGTTTTTAAATTCACATTTGGGTCAAGAATTGCAGCAGAAATGAAGAATCTGGCCCTCTGTAGGAAATCTAATATTGTATAAATTGAGGCTTCCAGACAGGGATGGTAACAGTGGAAGCAAAGAGTCCAGGCTCAAGATGAGCAAGCTCACTGAAATATCAGAGAGCAAAGGACATCTGCTCACCTATGCGCTGTTCAAGGACAGCCTTATCCAACAATGCTCTGGGTATGACAAGCACCCTGGGTACAAACCGCCCTCCTAAGCTTGTGGGTAGCTTTTAGGATAAGGTTGAATTGGAAATTCCTTTGAAGAAAATAATTATCTTAAAAACAAGTGTTCCCTTTGAAATGAGGGACAAAAGGTGGTGGAGGTGGGTTCCATAAACCAACTCATCTCTCTCCATTTTCCAGCGGGTCCATCCCACAGACAAACAAACATACACGTAAGAGCCTGTCAATTATTTTGGAAACTAAGTAAATTTATTAAGACCCTTTGAAGCATTTCAATAGTGAAAGTGGGAACTATAGTCTGTCAGAGGCCACAGCACAGAGCTGTTTATTGATTGCATCGGATTCCGTCTTTCTGCTAATGCCTAACTTCTGGCTTTTGTGATTGTTAATGCCAGCCATCAAGTTAGGTCCTCTGGGCTCTGATTGTTCCTGCTCTTCTGAATGACATTTTTTCCCATTTTAATGGCCTAGAAACATAATGAGCTGCATGAATCACAAGTAATAATGATAAAAAGGAATCAAGGTAGAAACAAAGCTGGCCTCGTGACCCTGAAGGAGCTGCATCCTGATGTAGAGAGGAAAACATTAAGAGAACAGGATGGTGCATTTAACAGGCTCTCCTGGGCATTGCTTGCTCATCAAAGCACTGGTATGCGTTTACCCATTCATTGCTCACTGGGGAAACTGAGGGCCAGAGAGGTTAAGTAAGGTGTGTGGGTGTGTGTGCATGCATTCATGTGTACTTATGGAGGCCAAAGAAGGACATCTGTGCCTTGCCCTATGCTTCCTACCTTATTCCGCTGATGCAGGATTTCTCACTGAATCAGACACTGTATTGTTTGGCTGGGCTGGCTGACAAAAATGCTCCAAGGGTCTGACCATATTTAATCTCCTTTGCCCCCAATGCTGGGGCTATTAAGTGTGCGTCCATCATCCTTGGCTTTAAAAAGAAAAGTCTTTCTATTGTTGTGTGTATATGTTTGTCTGTGTATGTACCCATGAGTGCAGTGCCCTCGAAGGTAAAAAGAGAGTGTCTGGTGGGATGTGGTGGTTTAATCTGAGAGTTTAGGGCTAGCCTGGTCTATAGAATGAGTTCCAGGAAAGGCTTCAAAGCTACACAGAGAAACCCTGTCTCCAAAAACAAAAACAAAACAACAAAAACTATTTGTACTAAATAAGCATGTCTTGTTTTGTTAGCCTAGATCACTAGAGTTGAGAAAGATGGATGTGACTGTGTGTATGGGGTGTCTCCTGCCAGCATTGTCTTTCCACCCTAGGGGGGATGGAGGGGGGTAAGCCTCTCCCACCTCCTTAGATCCTGTGTAGTTTATGTCTGCTGGGAAACATTCTTGTCTCTACGACAGCCTTTGAGCATGCAGCTTGGGTATAACTGTAAAATTTAACTCACTGCTTGGTAAAACAATGGATTTTCTTTTGCATTTTTAGTGTGTGTGTGTGTATGCGTGTTCAAGCTATGCATGCTATTGTGTGTGTGTGTGTGTGTGTGTGTGTGTGTGTGTGTGCGCATGCCACAATATACATGTGTGGTCAGAGGACAACTTTCAGAAGTCAGTTCTTTCCTTCCATCAGCGATGGGTTGTTTGTGTGTCTTCCCACCCTCCTTCCACAATGAGCTCCTTGGGGTTAGAGCCCACACCTCATTCATCTCTTTATTCCCAGTTAAGTGCTTAATAAGTACCAGGAACAGGGTTACTCTCAGCACAGGTTCCCTTGTGAGTGAAGTGCAGAGATCAACAAGAATGACTGATAGGTGATGTCTTCCTTCAAAACCTAGAGACAGCCATCATGTATGTCCAAGTGCACAGTCTGCCCTGCAGGTGAGAGTTGACAAAGAGTCAGGGTATGCCATGGCCTGCCTCACTTTAGAGGAAGATGAAGGCAAGTCTCTTAAAATTCAACAGAGAGGGGCTGGAGAGTTGGCTCAGCAGTCAAGGGCACTGGCTGCTCTTCCAGAGGACCTGAGTTTGATTCCAACCACCCACACGGTGGCTCACAACTATCTGTAACTTCAGTTTCAGAGATCCAATGCTCTTTTCTACTTCAAAAGGTGCTGACACACATCTTACAATTTAAAACATTTAAAAATCACCAAAGAGGGGGCTGGAGAGATGGCTCAGTGGTTAAGAGCACCGTCTGCTCTTCCAGAGGACCCGGGTTCGATTCCCAGCACCCACATGGCAGCTAACAACTGTCTGTAGTTCCAGTTCCAGGCAAACACCAAGGCAAATAAGTAAATAAATAATAAAGTTTTAAAAAAAAAAAATCACCAAAGAAACAAATTCACCCTAAGAGTTGGACTGTTCTATGCATAGGTGATGTAAGCAGAAACAGTTGGACTGTTCTGTGAATAGGTGATGTGAGCAGACAGAGTTGGACCATTCTGTGAATAGGTGATGTGAGCAGACAGAGTTGGACTGTTCTGTGAATAGGTGATGTGAGCAGACAGAGTTGGACTGTTCTGTGAATAGGTGATGTGAGCAGACAGAGTTGGACTGTTCTGTGAATAGGTGATAGAAGCAGCAGATGTGGATCACTGTCTGTTTGGTTTTATGAACTTGCTTCTGTAATTCTCACAGTCTTTTTTTTCACATCAGAACCAGAAATAGCCTTTTATATGTAAATCATATCCTCAGTGGATATTTATTACTTCTAGCATCATAAAGCCAAGGCACATTGAAAAGATAAAATATAGGTCACTACTGCAATAATCTTATCTTTGTATGCATTCATGTGTTATGTGTGTTTGTGTGTGTATGTGTGTATGCATGTTCATACGTGCCAAATACATGTCTGCATTTGTACACATGTAGAGGCTAAACGTCAGTGTTAGGCTTCATTTTTTCATTTTCTTATTTAAAAAATGTATTTAACATCATTTTATGTGCCTTGGTGTTAGATCCCCTGGAACTGGAGTTACAGTCAGTTGTGCACTGCCATGTGGTTGGTGGGAATTGAACCCAGGTCCTCTGGAAGAGCAACCAGCACTCCCAACTGCTGAGTCATCTCTCCAGCCCCCATTTTTTCCATTTTCATGTATGTATGAGGTACCTGTGTGTTTGCATGTTTTGCAAGTGTGTGGATGCACATACATGTGCGTGCTAGCACACGGGAAGCCCAGGTGATCATCCGACATCACTCTTCTAACCTTATTCTCTGAAGCAGGATCCCTCAATCAAACCCAGAGCTCTGGATGTGCTTAGTCCTGCTAGTCAGTTTGCTCTGAGGATCCCCTGCCTCTGCCTTCCCAGGCTGGAATTTATGTGGGTTCAGGGGACCCAGTTTTCACTCCTCATGCTTGACCATTAAGCCATCTTCTCGTCTCAAGCATCAGTTGTCTTTCTGATTGACTCTCCCTCTTACTTGAGACAAGGTCTCTCTTTGAACCTGGAACTTGCTGATCCAGCTACACTGAACCAGTGAGCCCCAGAGATCTCTTATCTCCACCTTCCCAGGCTGTGACTACAGGTGCACAATGCTAATAATGCTGTGCCCATTTTCTTCTCTCTCTCTATATATATATATTTGTGTGTGTGCGCGCGTGTGCGTGTGTGCACGCATGCCTCTCTCTGTCTCTATCTCTCCCTTCCTCCCTCCCCACTTCCTCCCAGCCCCCCACCTCGAATTTAGGTCCTCAGCAATCTTTACTAAGCAATCTCCCTAGTATATTATTTTGGTATGTTAAAAAGTAGATGGATGGCTAAGGGGATTGATATAGTGCTTGTCTTGCTTGCATGGGGCCATAGGTTCAATTCCCAGTACTGCCATAAAAGGGGGGGAGCATTTTTTTTTTATTTGCTGGGATGTGGTAGCACGTGCTTTTAGTCTCAACTCTCAGAAGGCAGAAGCAGGCAAATTTCTGAGTTCTGGGCCAGCATGGTCTACAGAGGAAGTTCCAGGACAGCCAGGGCTACATAGAGAAAACCTTGTTTTCAAAAAACAAAACAAAATCTAGAAACAAACTGGCAGCCTTCAGGTGAAATCCTCCTCCCTCAATCAGGCCTTGATGTAGTCTTTGGACTCCTGGTTTTTCTGCCTCTGCCTCCTGAATGCTGGCTGTACACCACCATGTCTGGCTTCCTTCCCTATTCATGTATCTTCTTGGAGACTCTGCACATGGCAGGAGGAGCCTTTCCTTGCCATTTACAGTCTGGCCAAGAGAAGACTGCCACCACAGAACAGAGGTGTGTGTAGACAGTGGGGGAACCGGAACAAAAAGGTCTCCTCTGCTCTGTCCTCCCTTTTCTGTCCCCTGCCCCCAGGAACATTACCTTCAGATTTATAGCTCAGATTCCTGTGAGTTTGGTTTCCATGAATTCCATAAGTCACTGTCTGAGGGCCAAGTTTATTTGTGTTAAGTACAGTGTCAAACATATACTGTGTAGTTAAAAAAAAAAAATCACTGAACTGAACAGACAAGCAAATCTACAACTCGATGCAGGGTTCGGAGGAAATAGATTGGAGAGGTGGATATTAAAGAAACTTTTCAGAGAAGTCACCTTGATCTGTACCCAGATCAGCTGAGGACCCACCCAAGAGAAAGGGCGTGGCAGAGAGGTGAGCAGGTGAAAAGGAGCCGTGCAGCAGAGTGCTTTGCAGGCTTGAACAAGGGCTCAATTCTCTCCCTCATCAACCTCCTACAGGGCCACATGCTCCTTGTCTGTATTTCCACTGATTCATGGGTACACAAAGACCATGTCTGCCACTTACCTAAAGCTTATGACCCAAATTTCTACTGATGAAATCTAGCTCCCAACGTGATGTTATTGGAAAGTGGGGCCTTGAAGAAATAATTAGGTCATGAGAACTGATGCCCCATAAAGATGCTTCATATCTTTAAAAAAAGACAAAAAAAAAGATTATTTTTGCTTTACGTGCATAGTGTTTCCCTACACAGTACATAAATGCAGTATCTGAGGAGGCCAGAATAGGGTACTGGAACCCTTGGAACTGGAGTTACATTTGTTAGCCAATTTGTAAGACCTGGGAACTGAACCCCGGTCTTCAGAGAAGCCCTCAGTGCTTTTTATGCTGACTCATCTCTTTAAGATAGGCCAAAGAGCTGGCTTGCTTTTCTTTTTTTCTATCACATCACTGACAGTCGACCACCAAGAAGTGGACAACCTGACCATGCTGGCATGAGCTTGGATTTCTAGGCTCTAGCACTGTGAGAAATGCAAATTGTTTCTAAGCTGTCCAGTCTATGGTACCACATTATAACAGCCCAAGCCTTGTAACACAATGTTCTACTTACTTACATATGCCCAGAACTTGGCACAGGCATGACACCTAAAAAGGACACTTAATAACTGTAGTAAGTAACACTGGACTCAAATTCAGAACTGGTTATAATGTGGACTTGCTGCAAACCTGGCAGCCTCTGCCCAGTGCTAATAGTTTATGACGATTAGACAATAAAAGGGGGACATTGCTAGGACTATCCACACATTAGTATAGCAGATAAATGGACAAATGAATGAGCAAACAGATAAATAATAGAAGGTGTCTATTTTACTATTGTGCAAAAGAAGTACCAGTTAAAGGGGCAGGAGAGTCAGCTCAGCAGTTAAAAACACTGGCTGCTTTGAAAAGGACCTGGGTCCAATTCCCAGCACCCATGTGGTGGCTCACAACCATCTTCAATTCCAGTTCTGGAGGATCTGGTGCCCCTTCTGGCTTCCTCAGGTACTGCAGGTACATGCTGCACATACAGGAAAATTCATACACATAAAGTGCACTTTTTTTTTTATCCTGAAGATTCACGGATAAAAGACAGAGCTTGAAAACAATTTCTGCAAGTGTTGATGATGTAAACATGTTCACACACACCTAAAAACCTCTTGGTCAATAAACTTGCCTTGAAGAAATGAATAACCATATATTTTAGTTCCTGCTATGCTCGGGGAACTGCCAGGCTCAGACCATTTGAGTGTAAAAGCATTGGATTATGCCATGCTCCAGGCAATCGCTTTGTATTATTAGCATATGCTCCTTATTACAAAATGACAAGCTTCATTGTTGCACTTTTTTTTAAAAAAAAATATTTATTTATTATGTATATAGTATACAGAAGAGGGTACCAAATGTCATTACAGATCATTTTGAGCCACCATGTGTTTGCGGAGAACTGAACTCAGGACCTCTAGAAGAACAGTCAGTGCTCTTAACCTCTGAGCCATCTTTCTAGCCCCTCACTGTTGCACTTTTATGTGTGTATTATACATGCTTCCCATCTTCGCCCCTACGCAGTATCTTCTTATCTTCGACACTACGCAGTTTTCTATAAGATGCTATAAAGGAGACAAGACCCAGTTGGGGCAAATGCCAGCTCTTAGTTATAACACCAATGTCCCTGGGCATTTTGCCGCACAGTGACTAAGAAAGAAATCAACAGTGTTGGCACACCCCCGCCTTGTCCACACCACTGGCCTGGTCGAGTCTGCAGTTTCTATAGCTACAAGCCTGTCTCTTAGGGAGCACAGTGCACCACACAGTTGTCTCCCTAAAAGGACTGTGTCTGCCTGTTGTAAGAGATGCAGATCTCGGCTGAAATAAAGATGTTTTCTTTGGGAACTTTAATTAATAAAGTAGCAGTCGGTGTGAAACGTGACAGAACAGGGCACAATAGGAATAAATGGGCCTGCTCATCTCAGATGGAAATAAACAAGCTGGTTTATTATGAGAACCCACAGGAAGTGCAAAGTCTGACCCTGCAATTATCTGTTCGTCACCATGCACCGCCAGCTACTGGACATGGCATGTTTCCAGAAGGTCTCCTTTTGTGGAGGAGACATGTTGGAGAATAGGAAAGTGAAACCCTTTGCCAGTGTATAGTAAGTACAATGGGCTTATGCCACACTATCTAATACTAAAAATGGCACAGGCATAACCCTTAATCTTGCATATTAATGACGTTTCCCCCACTGCTGAGGACCAAATTCAGAGCTTTGTGGATACAAGACTCTATATCCCATATTAACGAATTAATCTAATCCTCCGCCATCTCTCTGAAGTGGTTATATAAGACATCCCTCTTCAGAAGAGAAAAGCAAGCTTCAAAGATGTCAAGTGACACGCTAAAAGCCACTCAGATAATCACAGAAAGAATGAAGGGGTGACTAGGCCTTGAGCCCATGTCCACTGGCCCTATACACACTGAGCTTGCCACTGAACCAGAGACAATTAAAAAAAAAAAAAGCCCATTTTAGGTCTGAAGTCTTGGGAGAGCTGACATGAAATGATTTTTGAGTAAGTGGAGGTGGTGGATGTAATCAGAAGCATTCGTGCGGAGAGCCACAGGACAGGCTTTTACAGACCAAAGCCTTGGAGCCCCAGAAAAGCCACACGGAGCAGTCATCAAGAGGATGGCTTTTGTCATTTTTCCAGGGTTAAAAAAAATTAATAAAATGCTATATTTGGCAGAGGAGTCTATCTCCCTGGATTTATTCACTTTCTTTCAGAATTAAATTCTAATACTGAAACAACACAGCTGTTCCCCCAGCAAAATAAAGGACCTTGTCTAAAAGCATAAATATAGTTAGAGTAGAGGGACAGAAAATATAAATATTGCCCCTCATGTCCCTGACCTGTGCCAATAGCTAAAAATAAAATAAAAAATAAAATAGCCATACCCACAAGGACATGTCAAGGCACTGGTTCTTGAATGCTAGCTTAATTTATTTAATCTTTCTCTAGGCCAGTAGTTCTCAACCTCCCTAATGCTGTGACCTTTTAAAATAATTCCTCATGTTGTAACCTCCAACCGTAAAATTATTTCATTGCCTCTTCATAACTGTAATTTTGTAATTATGAACTGTAATGTAAATATCTGATATTCAAGATCTCTGACATGCAATCTATATGAAATGGTTGTTTGAGCCCCAACGGGGGTCGAGACCCTCAGGTTGCAAACCATTCCCCTAATTCCTATGAGGAAGAAATCATAGTCATTTCAACAGAATTGTTAAGGAAACCAGTGTAAACTGGCTTGCCAGAGGCCACATGGCCAACAAGTGGTCCAGCTGAGACTGCCAGACAAATCCAAGGTCACTTGATTCTTCTTGAGGAGAGAAGTCTGGACAGGAGGATCTCTCTGCTTCAGCATCAACAGTTCCTAACTTGTGAGTTTCAGTGTCCCCTGGTACCCACTGGGTTACATTAACATTGGGGACCCGTGGGATGGCACAGCAGGTAAAGGTGCCTATAAACTAAGCTTGATAATCCGAGTTCAGTCCCCAGGACCTACATGATGGAAGAAGATAACTGACTCCTGAATGTTGTCCTCCGACCTTTACACGTGTTCCGTGGCCCACATACATGTGTATGAGCACCCACACATACAAAATAAATAAATACATGTAACCCAGTAGCAGAGGGGTGAGCTAGTTATGATTACAGGTATATGTGTGTGGAGAGATGGCTCCCCAGTGAAGAAGACCAATGCTCCATTCCCAGTACCCACATGGTGGCTTATAACCATCTGTAACTCCAGTTCTAAGGGATCTGAAACCATGTTCTGACTTCCTTGGCTACCGGACATACATATAGTGTACATACATATATGCAGACAAAGTATTCATATACATAAATAAATATTAAAAAGTAATCAATCAATAAAAAATTAAGTTAAAAAAAGAATTACAGTGACTAGAACTGGGGAGACAGCTCAGTTAGTAAAATGGTTGTCCCACAGGCATGAGGCCTTAGCCATCCTCCAGAGTCCACATAGAAGGCGGGCATGGCAGCAGTCACCTGTCATCCCAACACTGAGGAATTAGAGACATGTCCTAGGGCTTGCCGGCCGACCAATTTAGCCAAATTGACAAGTGCCAGGTTCAGGAGAGACCCTGTCTCAAAACAATCAAGGAAGACATCTGATATTGACCACTGGCCTCTATACATAAGTAGGCAGACACACACATGCACCCCTCATGCATACATGTGTGAATGTGCACACAGTTTCTAAACCACATGTTCTCACAGGGAAGGAGGTAAAACTGGACGAAGAGCAACAGAATCAGGGTGCAAATAACCTATTATGCTGACATAAATATGCACCTGTCAATCACAGCTTCATAAACATACACACTGATGATGACTGTTTGGCAGTGAACTCTCAGGGAATATTTCTTCGCCCATTTAGCTAATTGCTCCAAGTTTTCTTCAGTAAAGAAATTTGTAAAATGACTGTTTAAAATTTTAAATCATGTTGAAGTTGAGAGTAATTTAGGGAAAGTTTCCTTGGGATGAAGGAGTGTGGATTAGAAAACAAAACGAGAAAAAAAAAGTTCCAGTTACTGTAACACAAGTCTCTTTTAGAGCATGTGTGAGATGGGTGGGCCAGATAGGGCAGAGGCAGAGTAAGGGTTATGACGAGTTATACACAGCACTGACTACGTGTCCCTCTCCACCTCTTTCCCCTTGAACTCTTAGAGCATTTGAAATGATTTGATCACTCAGTGGCTGATATAGTTACTACAATTACCATGGTGGTATGGCCAAGTGGCCTGTGAAGGGCACTCACAGGTGAGCCTGAGAAACCTGGCCTTCCTTTGTGCTTAGCACTAAAGATGCAAGAGAGGATGGTGTCCTTAGTGTCACTGGCAAGAACCTCTCTGACCCTCCTGGCAGAAGGCAAGTCTTCATTTTCATCTTTCTGCCTCATTTGGTTGGAGATGAGTGGAGGGGGTGGGTGACAGGGGACGGGGAGCAGGGTGGAATTGCAAGGCACGGACTCTGTTCTGCAGCTGGTCCAGATCTGACAATAATGTCTTCTAACTGTGCCCACAAATCCTCTCATTAAACCTTTGGCAACTGGCGGAATTTCCTTTCCAGATAAAGCTCACAGTCCATTCCAGAGACATTTAAACTTGAAAGCATTACTTTTTTCCCTTTTTTTTTTTTTTTTTTTTTTTTTTTTTTTTTTTTTTTTTTTTTTTTTTTTTTTTTTTTTTTTGTGGTAGTGCTGGCAAACAAACCCAAAGCTGCCTACACACACACATGCCAGGCAAGTGCCTCCCGCTGAGTTACACCCTTACTCAAGAACCGTCACCTCCACGGCTCACCATCATCTTTAATCGGCATTCCAAGCTACCAATAAAACACAGGATCCAGACTCTATTCCTATGGAGCTTCACCTGCACCTCTGGAGAGACAGTAACAGAAGATGTGCAGGCATTTTGAAGTGCATACAAGTTAACTGTCTTGTAATATTGGTTATCCTCCAGAATAACTTCAAGTTTCTTGGGGTGGGGATTGTGCCATATTTCTTCATACACCCTGCAGTGTCTCCACAGTGTCTCAGACACAGTAATACACTGAGAGCTGTTTTAAACTGAGAACTGTGATTGTATGATACTCCAAAACACACAGCTGCATTGCCCACTCAGCCAGCAGGCACTCTAGCTGGAAGAATGAGTGAGTGCCTCCTTTCTGCAACACTTTGGTCAAGATAACCCAGCTTTACCTAGTCACCAGAGGACCAGGGGAAGAATGGAGGATGTTTTTAAAAAATCATACTTTGAGAAATAAGCACACAAATTTAGGAACTATCCAGTTAAAGTGTAACAAGCTACATGTTTTCCAATGTGGAGCCCTCACTAATGGGGTCAGTATCTAATGTAAAGGGCCTGAAGAGACCCCCCTGTCGCATCCCCCACTGTCAAAAGGTGTTACATGACCTCGGTAGGTCTATCACTACCTTGACCTTGTATAATAGTATCCAATTATGTGACTGTATTTGGTCATTGTCCTGTTTCCTAGCCCAGAAGTGTCGGTAAGAAGGCTCAGTGAAGGCATAAACCTGACAACTTCAGCTCCTAGAATAGACATGGTGGGGGGGCTGGAGAGATGGCTCAGCGGTTAAGAGCGCCGTCTGCTCTTCCAGAGGACCTGGGTTCGATTCCCAGCACCCACACGGCAGCTAACAACTGTCTGTAGTTCCAGTTCCAGGCAAACACCAAGGCAAATAAATAAATAAAAGTGTTTTAAAAAAAAAAAAAAAAAGAATAGACATGGTGGAAATTCCTCCCAGTTGCCTTTTGACATCCATTTCTGCCTATACACACACACACAATGTGTTAAAGGGAAGGGGGGGTAAGATAGCACAATATATAAGGTAGCTTGCTACCAAGCCTGTGGTCCTGAGTTCAATTCCTAGGACCCACATGGTGGAATGAGAAGATTAACTCTGGAAAGTTGTCCTCTGACATATGCATACACAGGACAATTTGTTTTTGTTTTTGGAGACGGCTTTTCTCTGGGTAGCCCTAGCCTGCCTGGAACCAGGCTGGCAGAGATCCACCTGCCTCTGCCACCTGAGTGCTGGGATTAAAGGCGTGTACCACCACTGCCTAGAGACAAAATTGAACTGGAGAGGTAGTTTAGCAGCTAAGTGTCTGCACTGTTCTTGCAGAGTTAAGGTCCTAGTACCCACATCAGGTGGCTCACAAACCCTTAACTCAGTTCCAGGGGACCTAATGGTCTTTTCTGGCCTTCTCAGACATCGGCCACACACACAGAGATACACACCAATACACATAAATAAAAATTTGTTTTTTAGGTAAATTGTTTCCAAAATAGTATGTTTTGTGCATCAGTTAGGCAATTGGTTTCTCATAGCCCCCAAGTCTCAAGATTAGGGCTGATCACTCAAAGTACCAGGTGTGGCTGAGGCTTTCAGCCCCACACTTAAACATGGAGCAAGAGGAAAATGGCTGAATGGATCCTCTCCCCCTGCCCTGATAGGCCAATTGTGTAATCAGCCATGCTTGTGTGATGAACAGTGAGGTTTGCAGAGCCTCTAGGCATCCAGGCACTCGGAGTGTCTGGGGTTAGCACCGTTCCCTTCCCACGTGCTTTGCCCTCTGCATCTCTGGCTTTTTCCTCCTGATCTTCATCTGTATCCATGGTGATATCTTTTCTAACAAATTGGTACATGCTTAAGTTTGTGCATTCTGTGTCTTCCAAAGGCCCCAGCTTCGATCTGTTGGGAGGAGGTGAAAACTTTTAAAGATAAGGTCTCATGGAGATATTGTGTGTGTGCTCTTGATAGGGATGGTGAGACCTTGTTCTCTTTTTTTCTTCCAGGGCCTGGCTATGTGCTCGGTGGCTTTGCTCCTTTCCAAACCCTTTGTTCCGATGTACTGCATTGTACCCATGTCGAGAGACACCCCCCCCCCAAACCACCAGGGAGCTGGATTCGATGTAAACACATGAGGGTCAGTTTATTGCTTTGGACAGGTTCAAACGAACCCCGTTGAAACCTTTTGTTCCAGAGCAGCGGGAGGGGTCTGGCCACGAGCCCAGAGGTGGGGGGGAGGGGTTTAAAGTAAAGCATATGTAAGCGGGGAGCTACACATCTTCGCATTCCAGGATTGGGATACAGCAATCGTTGGCTACACCTTCAGCACAAACCCAAGCCCTAAATCTACTGGCTGAACTAGAAACTAACTTTTGAATCTATTGGTCATCGGGTACATTCCTGAGACTCTCTCTAGACTCCTAGATCTAGGCCTTGTCCTCAGGCACCAAACGCTCCTTTCCGGAAACAAAGCTATGTAATGATAAATCCATGCCTTCGCAGCATCACCCTGGGTCATGGACTAGAACTTCTGAAGCCAGGCAATGGAAACATTCTCTCTTCATAAGCTGATAGCCTTGGGTATTGGTTATAGTAATGGAAAACTAACCATTGGCTAGTTGGTCAGAGGTATAGGTCACATCCTGTACTGACACTGAAGGGAGCACTCTTGTGGGACTGAGCCTGAATCCTGTGGGACAGTGTCAGAACTGAATTAGACATTCCCAGCTGGTGTTTGCCAGAGATCTGCCAGAGAATTGCTGGGTTATTCATGGGTACCAGACATGGAACATTATGTGCTGCTGTACTGAACAAGAGTGGAGGAGACAGGAAAGGCCATTGGATATTGGTTTGTTCTCTACTGAACCCCAAATTGGGAGATATGTTATCAAGTACAATTAGAAAATTTATGATTTTCCATTGGCTTGTAAACAAAATTCCCATCTTCCTTTTACTGTGGTGTGTGTGTGTGTGTGTGTGTGTGTGTGTGTGTGTGTGTGCTCATATATGATGTATAGACTCACTTGTGTGATTGTAAGCATTCTTTTGTTTTGTTTTGTTTTGTTTAAATATTTATTTTTATTTTATGTGAATTGGTGTTTTGCCTGCATGTAAGGGTGTGTAAGGGTGTCAGATCTTGGAATTACAGACAGTTGTTAGCTGCCATGTGGATGCTGGGAATCAAACTCAGGTCTTCTAGAAGAACAGTCAGTGTTCTTAACCGCTGAGCCATCTCTCCAGCCCTCTTTGATAAATATATATATATATATACATATATATGTTTAGTATATACATATATATATATATATTTAGTATACAATGTTCTGCTTGCAGGCCAGAAGAGGGTACCAGATCTCATTATAAATGGTTGTGAGCCACCATGTGGTTGTGAGAATTGAACTCAGGACCTCTGGAAGAGTAGCCAGTGCTCTTAACCTCTGAGCCATCTCTCAAGCTTGTTTTGTTTTTGAGACAGGGTTTCTCTATGTAACAGCTCTGGCTGTCCTAGAACTTGCTCTGTAAACCAGGCTGGCCTTGAACTAACAGAGATCCACCTGCTTCTGCCTCCTGAGTGCTAGGATTAAATGTGCCACCACCACCCAACTGCATTCTTTTTATTATTATATTTAGATATGTACGTGTGTAAACACACATGGTCTTGCATGTATGTGGAGGTCAGAGGACAACTCACTGGGATCAGTTCTCACCTTCTTTTCATTATGTGTGTCCTGGGAATTGAACTCAGATCTTCAGGCTTGGCAGCAAGTGTCTTTGCCCACTGAGCCATGTTACCAGCCCATCTTCCTGAACTAACTTCCTATCTCCTGACATAGATATGTCACTTTTTCCGAAGAGGCCACCAAGGTCTCCCCTTGGCTGCGTGATGGATTTCTTAGGCTTAACCTCTCACAAATGATCTCTATTCCTACTGGAAAATCTCCTAGTCTGGGTTTCATCATCACTGAGTGACCCAAACCCTCCTCTCTCACCTGGCTATCAGCCAGTCTTCCAGGCTACAGTTCAGTTCCTATCCATTCTGAGTTCCTGCCTCTACCACCAAACCTGATCCTCTGCCCTTGGCCAGTCCACTCAATAGCTTATCATCTATGTCGCTATAAGCCCTCCCCTGCACATCCCTACAAGCTTCTCTTGTAAAAGGTTCCTGGGTTTTCCGGTCTAGCTCAGAGGCTCAGACCCACAGTCCCACAGAATCACACAGATGCTTGTATTATTTTTACACTAATTGACCTAGGGCCCAGGCATATAACTTGCTAGCTCCTTCATCTGAACTTAACCCATCTTGTTCAGCCATGCAGCTCGGTACCTGTTCTCAGAGCAGCATTTCAGCTTCTTTCTCCTTTGTCTGCTGCCGTCTCCTCATTGTGTCTGTGGCAGTCTCTGGCATCTGTGTCTGTCTGGTATCTCTGTCTGCTCTGAGATGTTCCTGAGTTTTCTTAGCCTGGTAGCCCCACCTTTGGCCAATCAGCTTTTTATTAAACCTATAGGTGGGACAAATATTTACAACATTACCAGCATAATCCCACTATAAGCTTCTAATAATCAGGGTAAAATTTTGAGTCCTTGGCATGGCCTCAAGAACACAACTTGACCCCTGGCTTCCTTATTAATCTCCTCTCCTTCCCACTTTGTTCTGGCTTTCCTTAGCCACATTGGCATGGTCATGAGATTCAAGTTCCTGACTGTCAAGTCTCAAACCTGGGACAAATGGCTGAAGTGTCTATTCAACATATCAAAGTGGACCTGGCTGCCAGGTCCCCCAGCATCCTTCAGTCCCTACCTGTTACAGGTTATGGCTAGCATACCAGGGTCTCTACTTGAAATTCTCCAGCCCAGAAGCTGTGCTGCTCTTCCCCGAAAGGGTCTTCCCTATATAATTCAGCCATTTTGGTTACTGGCCCCTATTTTGCACTTTTGACCTCTTGGCTGCTGGGCCTCATTTCCTCCCCCCCTCCCCCTTCCCTCACATGGTCCAGCTCAGTCTAGTCAGGTCCACCCTGGACTCTCTGGTTATGCTCTCTGTTGCAGAACATTCGTTTAACACTGCAATGTGTTGCATTTGCTTATGTTGTAGAATATTAGTTTAGCTATGTAAAGATGTATTGGTAATTTATTTAATTATGTAAAAAAGTGCCTAAGGCATTTGATTGGTCTAATAAAAGCTGAATGGCCAATAAGGAGGGAAGAGGTATAGGCAGGACTATGGGCAGGCAGAGTAACTGGGAGAAGGAATTTAAGGAAAAAGATACAGGGAGATACCAGGGGCCAGACATGGAGGAAGCAAGAAAGAAAGTAAGACTTACAGAATGAAAGAAAGGTAGAGGGCTGGAGAGATGGCTCAGAGGTTAAGAGCACTGACTGTTCTTCCAGAGGTCCTGAGTTCAATTCCCAGTAACCACATGGTGGCTCACAGCCATCTGTGATGACATCTGGTGCCCTCTTCTGTATACTGTATACATAATAAGTAAATAAATCTTTTAAAAAAAAGAAAAAAAGAGGGGCTGGAGAGATGGCTCAATGGTTAAGAGCACCGTCTGTTCTTCCAGAGGACCCGGGTTCGATTCCCAGCACCCACATGGCAGCTCACAACTGTCTGTAGTTCCAGTTCCAGGCAAACACCAAGGCAAATAATTAAATAAATAAAGTGTTAAATAAAAAAAAAAGAAAGAAAGGTAGAAAGCCTGAGGTAAAATGTAGATGAATAGAAACAGGTTAAATTAAGTTAAAAGAGCTAGTGAAACAAGCTGAGCATTCATAATTAATAATGAATCTCCATGTCATTTTTTTGGGAGCTGGCTGGCAGGACAGAGAGACTGTGCCTACACTCTCCCTTTCTGCCAACAAGCTCCAGCCATGTCCTCTCCTTTTTCCACTTACTGACTCAGGGCCTGGCTTTGCTCATGAGCTGGAACTGCTCACCTTCCCAGTGAAGATGCCACCTTACCACCCTGTCTCAGCAGACCCTCTGTCATAGATAACTCCCTTGTCCTGCTTCACTTTTCTGTAGACTTTATTCCCGTTTGATATTTACTCAGTTTATTGATGCTGATGTGTCTGTTCTGTCCATTTCCTCTGCTGGTAGCTTCTTCGGAATGAGACTTTGTTTCCACTACTCAGCCCCTCCTGCCAAGGTCACTTTCTGCCACTCTAAAGATACCTGAGTGAACAATGTATAACTATTTAAAACCCATCAGTGAGAGATTTCTCAGCCCTGCTCTATGGACATCTATGAATATCTCAGGTTAGTTGTCCTGTGTGTTATAGTGTTTGTGGCAATAACTGTAATTTCCACACCGTCAGAAGTCCCGCCCTTCTTTTGACAATCAAAATGTATCCCTGTAAAGGTAAAAAGTCCTCAGGTATGATCCACAGATCTAGAGAAGACCAGTTTCACGTGAGAACTGGAGAAAGCTCAAATCCTAGGTGTCCTCAGCTGTTGTGAACTTAAGTCTCTTAGGTCTGGGTCTGAAGGGACTAATTACAATGATAAGGGACATGCTGGCCTCCAGGATGAGCCCACACCCTTTGCCGTGCGTCCGTCCATCCTTGCCTGTCACCCCACTTCTTGGCATCCTGTCTCTGAATTCAGCCACACCGCCCTGGATTATAGTTTCCTTTCTCTCATTGGGTTCTTTCTTCCAAGCAGAATTGTTTGCTAATCACAGCCCTCTTCCATTAGTAACTCAGCCCTCATTTTGCTAACAGAGGTAGAGAGATCACATGATCCGAGTCTGCTAGTCCGAGAACCAACCTGGAGAGCTGAGGGAGCATGTCCTGGTCTGAGTCTAAAAGCCCAAGAACCAAGAGATGAGGATCCACGTGATCACTGGATCTGTCAGTTTCTCTTGTTCATTTTTAAAATAACATGTTTGTGATGTATAAAAGCTAATGTACGTAGGCGAGCACATGCCATAATTCACATACAACTTGTGGGAGTCGTATCTCCTCCCACCAGGAGGGTTTGAGGACAGAGCTTAGATGATCAGACTTGATGGTGGTAAGGGCCTCTAACCACTGAACCATCTGGCTGGCCTGGATCTCTTCATTTCTTTTAGTAATTCTAACCATTGTTATGTTGATGCCTTTGAATCCATTATCAGGTTCTTCTTGCTCCAGACCTCCTGTTGCTTTTTTTTTTATATATATTAAAAATCTATTTGAAAGGCATCGTGATCTTTTCTTTTTTTATTTTAGTTTGTTTTGTTGAGACAGGGTTTTGTTATGCAGCCTGGAACTGAATACACAGAACGGGCTGACCTTGAACTTGTTTGTGGTGATCATCCTGCCTCTGCCTCCCCAGTGGTAGGACTACCAGCATGCACTGCCAGTCCTGTCCTCTTGGCCATTCTGCAAAATGCCTTTTCCATCATATTAGTTTTCCTCAGCTTAAGTATTGGCTTGCTATGTCTACTTTCATGTCTTCCTTATGTCGTCATGCCTCCGTTGTGTTTCCTGTCCTCCCCCACAGGTAATGGCTGCTTTGATTTCTTCCTTTGAGATCTGTTGGAAGCATGTTGTCAGGAGTCAGGCCTGGTTTCCCCTATACAGGCTTGTGTGACTCTTCCATGTTGTCACACACAACTGTTGTTCCTTTTCCGTGGCTGCATAGTGCTCCACTATAAAGATTAATGTGACAACTGCTGTTTATTCAGAATTAGATTATGTGAATCTTTGGCTACTATGAATAATTCTGGGTTAACAGTTACATGTTGGATGAGTAAGATACAGAAGGGAGAGGTCAAGTAATGAAAGCGGATTAAGGGTATATAGGTCAGGTACAAGGGACAATATGAACTTGTAGTGGTATCCAGAAAAAGGTGGTGCTTCCTTGCCTCTTAAGAGACAGTGGTCCTGAACAGCTTGGGATCTAAAACACTTTTGATCAGCACCTTGGAGCCCATTCCCTCCAGAGGAACACCTGACCCAGTCTTGATGTTGGGATGAGGAAAGAGGATTTCCCTGGAGTGGATGCTGAACTAAGCCACCTTTGGGACCTTGGGACCTCCTGTCCTTGCTGGGGAAGAGATAAAGTACGTGATGGGAAGAAGACAGAGTGACTGGGAGGGGAAGGAGGGGGAAGGGAGTTTGAACAAGGGGATACATGGATAAAAAATATGATATAAAAATATGGATAAAAAGTAAATAAAAACAAAAAATAAGAAGTAATTACAATAAGAGAGAGAGAGAGGTCATGCCTTCTTCTTTGACATGGTCTGAGACCAGACAACCAAGTGCATTTGCTGTTCATTCGCTTCTGTTTCTCGTGAGTGGATTTCCCCAATTTATATCTTAATAAATTCCTATTACCCATTTAACAGACTCACTACGTGTATTGATGGTTATACAAGCTCTAAATAAAACAAAACAGTTATGTAGGTTATAGAGATGCCCCACACCAACCAGACTCCTGAGCAGAGCTGAGTAGAGGCCCTCAGAGGCACATAAGCGCCCAGACAGATCACACAAAGCCCCTGCACCTTAATCTAGGAGAATTTCTTCTTCAGTTTCTGTCTCTTGTTTTGTAGAAATGTCTGAAATTTTCTCTGGCAGCCTGATTCTTTGCAAATTACTGGAAGAAGAGAATGTTCTCAGATGCAGACCCACGAAGGGCAAAAGTGTTAATAATTAACACTTAGGAACAGGACAACATGTATTTGCAAAACAGCAGATACAGGAATTCAAAACCAGAGCAGACCACCCTGAACAAGCCTGATCTCTTCAGAGTCTGAAGTGAGTCTCTGAGGGGACAGAGCAGCCAATTGTGGGGAGACACATCGCCTGTGGCAACAGCAGAGTCACATTAGGATGATGTGCTAAAGCAACAACTTATCAGATGCACCCTGTTAGGCTTACTGTAGCCAGGTATCGTCAGCATTTTGAGAAAGATTTAATAAAATGGCTAAAAAACAAAGCCTAGTGATGAGTCAGGGCACTTTAGTATGAAGCAGCAGCAATAAAATGATGCTTGGGGGCTGGAGCGATGGCTCAGCGGTTAAGAGCACTGACTGTTCTTCTAGAAGACCTGAGTTTGATTCCCAGCATCCACATGGCAGCTAACAACTGTCTGTAATTCCAATATCTGACACCCTTACACAGTTATACATGCAGGCAAAACACCAATTCACATAAAATAAAAATAATTTTAAAAAAATGCTCTGGAAGCTGGTAGTTAGTGGTGACAGGACTCAGCACAGGGCAGGTGTGCAGTCTTAAAAAGGAACAATAGTGGACCTCTGGAAAACCCACAGTTAGCATCACATTCAACAATGTGAGACTGCATGCTTTTGCCTATAATCAAAAACAAGATAAAAACGCCTGTTTTTATCATTTGTATCCAACACTGTATTTAAGCTGTAGTCAGAGTGATTAGATAAATTATAAAAGCCATCTAGATTGAAGACATGAAATTCCTAAGAGATATATTAAAAATAACAATATCCCCAAATTAGGTGTATTCTTATATACTCACAATTAAGTTTAAAAAGCAAGGCTAAGCTGGACAGTGGAGGTGCACACCTTTAATCCCAGCACTCGGGAGGCAGAGGCAGGAGGATCTCTGTGAGTTCAAGGCTAGCCTGGTCTACAGAGCAAATTCCAGGACAGCCAGGGCTACAGAGAGAAACCCTATCTCGAAAAACAAAATAAAGCAAGGCTGGGTGGGATTTAGAGTAGAAAACACTTTTCAAAAATGTGAGCATAGTTTAACTGCTAGCACTGAAGAAGCATCTATCCACGATAAGCATCAAGAGAGTAAGATAGGGCTGGATACAGTGGCACACACTTCTAATCCCAGCACTCTGGACCCAGTGGCAGGTAAGTATCTGTGAGTTCAAGGCCAGCCTGTTCTGTATAGAGTTCCAGGACGGCTCGGGCTAAGGTGGAGTGGAAACACCATATTATATCATATGGTAAAAGCAAAAGGGTACTAATAGTACACTGGAGGAGCCACAGTTACTTCTGTTAAATACATTACATCGTAAGAACTGCTGCTCAAAATGATGCTCTGGTTTAGCCCAGGAAATTGAATACCCAACTGGACATGAGTCCCCAGCTACCTCCATATATATTCAACAGATGAGTATTTACTGAGTAAAGCCTAGGACATTTGGATGAAGATTCAGGGCTCTTCATCTGGTAAGAAGTAAAAAAGTACAAGTGAGGGGCTGGAGAGATGGTTCAGGGGTTGGGAGCACTGGCTGTTCTCCCAGAGGACCAGGGTTCGATTCCCAGCACCCACATGACAGCTCACAGCTGTCTGTAACTCCAGTTCCAGAGATCTGATGCCTTCATACCAATGCACATAAATAAAGCTAAATCAATTTAAAAAAAAAAAGTACAAGTGAATAAGAGCTCCAGTAAGACCATGGGCTCACTGGAGATGTGTGCATAAAGTAGGGACAGTACTCATGCTCAGATGGTGGGCCTGTCCTTCTGCATATGGGCATGGCAGTGTAAATCCTACCTTAAAAAATGACAGAGGGGGCTGGAGAGATGGCTCAGTGGTTAAGAGCACCGTCTGCTCTTCCAGAGGACCTGGGTTAGATTCCCAGCACCCACATGGCAGCTAACAACTGTCTGTAGTTCCAGTTCCAGGCAAAACACCAAGGCAAATAAATAAATAAAGTTTAAAAAAAAAATGACAGAGACTAGTGTCATTCAAAGTTATTCTAGTAGATGCTTGATAATGACTTTTCTCCTGGTCACTGCATACAAAATGAATCTGCCTTTCATTTTAGAAAGAGAAGCAGTGTTGGTAAACTACTGAACTTACTTGCTAAACTTACTTAGTGAAATGATGAAAACCATTAGTGGCTATAATGTGTGATAGACTATGGGCCTGTGGGCAAGAGCAGTGCCTAGAGTCAGAAGCTCTGTGCCTAACTGCTGGATAACTCAGTTAACCAGCTAAAGGTGCCTTACACACAATGCAGATACTATCTATCCACTCAACCTCAGCGGTCTGAAATAAGAAGCCATGCCATGCAACTTCCTTATATGGTAGTTCTTGCATATTGGAGATCATCACGAACACTCCTTTTGAGAGAATCTCATGTAGCCTGTGCTAGCCTCAAACTCACTGTGGTGCTTTAAATGAGAATGCTTCAAATTACCATTCACATGTGCATGCCAGTCTTTGTGAGTGGCACAAATGCACTTGATAAACACTAACTAAAATACTGTTTCAATACTGGGGGGGGGCACAGATTAGAGAGTTCTGGTCAGACACAGCCTGGGAGCTGCAGTAGTCATTTATTTTGCACGATGTAGAAAGATGGATGCATTTGCACCAATACCTCTTGTAGGGTGTGTTCAACTGAGTTTTCAGTTCATGGGTTGTCAGAATGCCACCTACCCTCCATGCCACTTTGTAATGCAGCTGCTTTTCTGCCTGCCTGATTCTACATAGAGGGTGTCAGCTGTAAACCAGTCAAGTTACACGTTTTTATTAGTGGCAATAAAAGCCACAAAGAGGTGAATGCTACCAAAGACTGGCTTCTATGTCTCTACTTCAATTTCTGTTGATATTGGGAGGTACTGACTTTACCTTCTGCTCAGGAAAGATTATTAATCATAAATGGCAATTCAAAAGTTTAGGCACATACTTTTGGGAGAAGGAATAAGAGAATGACATTTCAGTGAGACACCACCTACTCTATTCTTTGCCTGGTGAGATAAAAAGGATGTTCACCCTTGTGTTCCAAGTTCAATCTACAGATATTCTCCAGGCTGTTCATTAAATGTGAAAATGCTGCTTTTTCTGGCTTCTTTTCCTGGAAACAGATTTCACCAGGCACCTTTGGAGGCTGGGGTTTTTAACACAGCCAGTATTGGAGGCTAACCACAATGCCCTCTAGTGGTTTAAAGTATTTTCCTTAGCTACAACAGTAAAATTAAAAAACACCCAAAAAATAAAACACAAATGCAGCCATTTTTTCTCTTAAAAGGGAACTATAAAACTGGAGGAGAATATTGTAAAACTCTTCAATATTTGTAAGCTTCAGGGTCATAAATCCTTTCTGCACAGGCACGTTACAAATGCTATTCCGGGGGCTGGAGAGATGGCTCAGAGGTTAAGAGCACTGACTGTTCTTCCAGAGGTCCTGAGTTCAATTCCCAGCAAAACCACATGGTGGCTCACAACCATCTATGATGAGGTCTGGCGTCCTCTTCTGTAAAACTGTATGCATAATAAATAAATAAATAAATAAAATAGAAAGTAATGTGGCAAGATAATGATTTAAAAAAAAAAAAAAAAAAAACAAATGCTATTCCGTGACTTAGAGAGATGAGTAAGTGATGAAAAGGGCTGAGGATGTGGCTCAATTGTCAAGAGTGTTTCCCTAGCACACATGAGGTCTTGTGTTTGATCCCTAGCTATGTTACATATTTAATAAAACCTGAAATATTGGGGCTGGAGAGATGGCTCAGCGGTTAAGAGCACCGTCTGCTCTTCCAGAGGACCCGGGTTCGATTCCCAGCACCCACATGGCAGCTAACAACTGTCTGTAGTTCCAGTTCCAGGCAAAACACTAAGGCAAATAAATAAATAAATAAATAAATAAAGTTTTAAAAAAAAAAAAAAAAAAAACCTGAAATATTCTAGAGATTAATACACAGTCAAAACCAAGGCAGACAGCTCAGGAATTTCTTGATCCTTGAGTACAAGGACAAACAGCTGGGGTTCAATGGCTCATACCTTTAATCCCAGCACAGGGAGAGCATCTTCCTTTAACACCCAGCATAACCCAGGTGTCCAGTGCTTCCGAGGATTTGGGAGGAGGGCCCAAAGTTCAACGTTATTTATGACTGTAACAAAACACTATGACCAAGATAACTTATAAAAGAAAGCGGTTAATTAGCCTTGCAGTTTCAGGGGGTCTGAGTCAATGATGGCAGAAAAAAGGCCTGGTGGCAGGAACAGTTGAGAGCTCACATCTGATCATCCAGTAGGAGGCAGGAAGCACACTGGGGATGGGCCATCTTTGGAAACCTTAAAGCCTCGCTCCACTGACACACCTCCTCCTCTAGCTAGGCCCCACCTCCTACTCCTTCCCAAACAGTCGAACCAACTGGAGACCAAGAACTCATAAGTGTGAACTCATGGGAATTCTCATTAATACCACCACAGTGAGTTTGTGGCTAGCCTCGGCTACCTGTCAGAAACAAAATGGAGGGCAGTATAATGAAGAATCCTAATATGCAGAAATTACTATCTAACAAAATTACGTGATGAAGGTAGTTGGATAGATATGGAACCAAAGCCCAAAGGATAGAACTGTGAAAAATAGAGAGGTTTTGGGATCTTTAGGATTCAACAAAAGATACACATAAGGTCTTGTGACACCAACTGGTAATTGGTGCTTAATTAATAGCAGCTTTTGTTATGTTCTCTGTCAGTAGATAGTCCACTATCTCAGCTACCCGCCAGGTGATGACTGTTTGCTGTTAGCCTGTGTATTGTTTACTTTGGTAGGTTATGTGACTCTTCGGGGTTGTTATGGAGAGTAAATGCACATAGAACGCACAGTCCTGCACCTTTCTTGCCACAGCACTTCCAGTGGAATTTCTCCTGCAGCTTCCTAAGCAGAGGTGAATTCTTTATGCTACGGAATGAATAACACTGAATGTAAATGAGTCAGCAGGGCAGCGGGAGAGGGCGTGCCCAGGGTACACCAGGCCCTGGGTTCTGTCTGGGGGTGGGGGTGGGAGAGGCTGGAGTATACTAGATGAGATAAAGTTTTTATTTTCATTTTTTTTTTTAAAGTCATGGCCTCTGTACATAGCTCTTGCTGTCTTGGAATTTACTATGTAGACTAGGGCAGCCTCAAACTCACAGAGATCCACCTGCCTCTGTCTCTTGAGTGCTGATTCTAAAGATGTGTGCCATGATGTCTGGTTTAATTATTGTTTTCATGTTACTCAGACTGAGTTCAAGCTCACAATAACAGTAGCTGAGGCCTAACTATTGTGTTTCTGAGACAATGTGGTGATATGGTCTATAGAGTTTACAATCCCAGCACTGGAGTAGCCAAGGAAGACAGAGTTCAAAGACCCTGTGTGTCTTAAAAAACTACAGACCCTTAGCTGAGTGGTGGTGACACACACCTTTAATCTCAGCATCAGGGAGGCAGAAACAGGCAGATCTCTAGTTCAAAGGCCAACCTGGTCTACAGAGCAACCAGGTCTAGGATGGTCATGGCTGTTACACAGAGAAACCCTGTCCCAAAAACCAAAACCAAAAACAACCACAAAAAAACAATGTGTGTGTGTGTGTGTGTTTACACATATACAACAACAAAAACCAAAACCTATAACCCCCTGCATACTGACTAGCCTGGCCAAGGGCAGTAGTTATAGGAAACCTAAGGTGTTCGTTCTTGCTTGCTAATCTTGTACAAGGAAAACAGTTCATGTTATAATTAATTAAAAATTTTTAATAACACGATTTAGAGTTTGAGGACCTTATCATCTCATTAGATCCTAAGCTGGAGGGTCTGTGTTTAGTTCAGGCTAATGTAGAGAAAATAAAGCAGCATCCTCTCTCTGACAAACGATATTTACTTTCTCTGTGAAGACAATCCTCTACCCAACTGCTTGGTATGATCTCAGGGCAAACCTCACCCTCCGACCTCAAAGTCCACAACAGAGTTATATTCTGCCTCTCAGACTACAGAGTGATGTAGCCGCTGGAGAGATGGGTCAGTGGTTAAGAGCACTGGCTGCTAGTCCAGAGGACCAGGGTTCAATTCCCAAGGTATCTGATGCCCTCTTCCGGCCTCCGTGTACACCAGGCACCAACATGGTGCATAGATATACATACAACACTTATACACATAAAATAGAAAAGTATTGTGTGTGTGTGTGTAAGAGAGATGGGGGGAGGGTTCCACATGTGTGCAGTGTCCATGAAACCCAAAAGAGACTGTTAGATCCCTGGAGTTTAAGTTACACGTGGCTGTGAGCTGCCCAGTGTGGATGCTGGGAGCCAAACTCTGGCCCTCTGGAAGAGAAGCAAGTGCTTCCAGCCTCTGAGGCATCTCTCCAGGCACATACACAAAATGACTTGAACATTTACATAGCCTTTTTTTTCATCAGAACTTATCAGCGGAAGTCTAAGCTGTTGTCTGTCTGACTCCCACACTGAATAATGAATTAGAAAGGCAGAACCTGAATATTATTTATCTTTCTAATCCCAGAAATTGGCACATGCTTGCATATGGCAAATAATCGAAAAAACAATTTTTAAATCCACAAGCAGAACATAGTCTCAAAACAGGAACTAGCAATTTAATGAGGCCATCCGTCTGGTACCCACACAGGGACCACTCGCCACAGAATCTAAAGCAAACAAGGACGAGGTTTACACAGTTCCTCATTGTTTCACAGCAAGCACTCTTCCTTATGAAGCCACCCCCTGTTCCCGCATTCTTGAGACAGGGTATTATGCAGACCAGGTGATTCTCAAACTTGTTATGTAGCCAAGGATAACCCTCAACACCTGCTCCTCCTGTCGGTCCCCTAACAGCTGGGATTACAGGTGCCGGCCCTATGTCTGGTTTTGACTCTAATTTTATTTCTTTAATGTATTATCATCATGTGTGTGCATGTGGGAGAAGCATGTGTGTGGAGGGCAAAGGGCAACTCTGGAGTTGGCTCTCTCCTTTGGCCTTTTCGTGGGTCCCAGGGGACAGACTCAGGCCACTAGGCTTATGTGGCAGTTAATAGACTCATCTCCCTAGTTGTTATTCTGTAATTTCAGTTGTCCCTTTCTTTTCTTCTACACATTTTTTTTCTGTTCAATTAGACCCACTGAGCAATTCTATGGGACTAACTAGTGCACCCCAAACATCAGCATTAACACAGGCCTTTTTATTTACATAGGGGCAAAAAAGCATGTAGCATCTCAACCAGCCCACGTTTACTGCATAAATGCCTACCTTACAAGTGAGCCTTCCTATCTATTTAGTTATTCTGGTAACATCCAACACTGACATCAGGAGCTCTCTTAGCCCTGTGGCATTTGGCTTTATAAAGTCACCATCCGTTAGCTTTTCTAAGGAGCCCAGGTGAGTCATTAACTCAGCCAGTGACTCTGCTATTGAACATGGCATGTTACTGAGTAACTGACAATTTCAGGGAGGGAAACCTAATTTGAAAACTGAATAAACATTATTGGATTTGGCTTCTCATTTTTTTTTGCTTCTTCCTATTTATTTATGATAAATATTCCACACTCATTATTGTCTCCAGATTTTTTTTTTTTAATGAAATGCTTGACAGATTTGTGTCACTGTTGTAGCTAATCTTGGTTGTCAAGTTGACACTAGTCATCTGGTGTTCTCTAGGGGAGCATAACCAATAGGATTAAAAAATACATTAAGGGGCTGGAGAGATGGCTCAGCGGTTAGGAGCACCGTCTGCTCTTCCAGAGGACCCGGGTTCGAGTACCAGCACCCACATGGCAGCTAACAACTGGCTGTAGTTCCAATTCCAGGCAAAACACCAAGGCAAATAAATAAATAAAGTTTTTAAAAAAATATATTAAAAGAATATATTAAATCAACCTATGGGGAACTGAGAACCCAGCAGTTGCTCCGTCCTTGAGGCTGGGTACTCAACAGTTAGAGCAAGAGGCTTCAATCTATGTCATTATAGCAAACACCATGATTGATCAGTGATCACAAAGGTCTGCATGAGTCATGCCATTATGGACATCACTTTACCTGTACTTCCCATTAGAGTCAGGCCATTATAAACAATGCTTGGCCTGTACTGCCCATTATGAGTCAGGTTATTATAGACACTGCTTTGCCCGTGCTGCCCATTATGGTAACTACAATCCCTTGCCTTGGCAATTCAATGCTGCCACCTACCCTCTTGCTGCTCCAGTGCCCAATTAAACACATTGCATTTAATTCGACAAATTGAGCGGCAACGACTCCAGTCCTAAAGCCTAGCACTAGAAGAGCAATGACAAAGCTCTTCTAATAACCCCTCTCACCATTTTGTGTCTTACGGCATTAGTTAAGGCCATGTCTTCTGATTAGGTTTTAAACAAAACCACCCAAGCATTCCAATTTCCCTGAGCCTTGAAAATCCCTCAACACTAAGCCAGAGAATAGCAGGGAATCTTCAGCTCCTACTCAGCAGGTCATCTTTTCACAGCTACTCAGCCAACCAATCAAATAAACTCATGGTATCTTTAACTGTGCAAGCTTCAATCGTAAACCCAGAGTCTTTGCCTAGGGTCCTGATCTGGCTTTCCATTCCTCCCGCCACTATCCCACTGTGTTAAAAAAATCCATTCTCACACATATTCCCCAGATATCTGCCTGACTTAACAAATCATTAGTTTTTTTTGTTTTTTTTGTTTTTTTTAGAAGGATAATACTGCAGGCGATGGGGATGTATCCTCTGCTAAGGATGAGACTACTTCCTCAGGCAGACTGGACCCATAAGAATCTGAGGATTCAGGGCTGGGGAGATGGCTCGGCAGTTGAGAGCACTGACTGTTCTTCCGGAGGACGTGGGTTTGATTCCCAGCATCCACATGGCAGCTAGCAACTGTCTGTAATTCCAAGATCTGACACCCTTACACAGTTATACATGCAGGCAACACACCAATTCACATAAAATAAAAATAAATATTTAAAAAAAAAATCTGAGGATTCAATGCCAGTCTTCCACACATCACCAGCCCAAGTCACAGGATCCTATTCTTTTCCACCCAGTGCCCTCATTTTAACAGCTGGCACCCTTGGAAGCTGGGAATTACATTTGCACTGTAAGTCAGCTAATTGGATAAGGCGGCCATAGGCTTGGTTTTCTGCAACTTGAGTTCCAATGGCTGCTGGATTCCCTTCTGGGCACACTTAGGAACCTTTAGATTGTGTATGCACACCTAGGGATCAACAATTTCATTACTCAACTTATTTTTTTCTTCTGCTTGGTAACTATCCAAAGACACTAAAAGGAAGCAGGCAGCATCATTATTTTTCCACAAATGTTCAAAGGTTTTATATGAAGTCATTAAATACTTTGTTTCACACAAGAGGTGAATCTGGTACATCAAATGCATTTCTCTTGCAGAGTTCTTTAAATAGTTCACACCATGAACTTTCAGTGATATTCACACTGCCAGAGCAGTCTTTAATGGTTCTCTGAAGTCACAGTTATATTTACCCAGCCAGCTCTATCCCTAATCAATTGTCACCACTGATGTCTATCTAGCTCTTACAAGGCACACTAGAGCTAGTCAGGAACCTTACTTCAGACCAGGAGGATGGGTCAGCAGCTAATAGTTTCCCACCGGAAGACCTGAGTTCAATTCCCACCAACGGCCAGGTGGTTGCTCACACCCACCTTTAACTCCAGTTCCAGTAGATCCAATGCCCTCTCCTGGCCTCCTTGGGCACCAGACTTGCAAGTGGTACACAGACATACATACAGGCAAAAATACACACAAAGTAAAGTAGTATTTAAAAGAACCTGGGTTTTCTGAAAGTTTAGTTTGAGCTGTCTAGTTCCAGAACCCATTCTCTTAATCTTCCAGCAGAAGGCAGGAAGCTCAACTCCAGTCCTGGCTGTACCCAGGCAAATCCCCTGACAATTCTATTCCAATTTCCTTGTTAATTAAATGGGGCCATTGTTACTTGTCCCTACCTACTCCAGAGATACTGGGATGATGAGAGAAGAAGAGACGAGAGCCTTAGAAGGAAAATTGCTGTATAAAAGTGGATACTGTCACGAGTTCCACTCAGTCCCTGCTGCATGATCCTAAAGGGATCTGGCTGATCATTCGCTCTCACACGCCCTCTCAAGCGGGTGAGAAGTATTATTATCTTCACTCATCCAAGAGCAGAAGTGCAAGGAAATGACATAATCTGCGAGCCGCCAGTGACAAACCTGGGAATAAAATCTAAGATTTCTAACTCCCAGTGTTTATGGTCTCAGGGTACAGTCTGTTTGTTTTATACTTCTAAGTTAACTGTAAAATAGCCAAGGGTAGAAACATCAGTGTCCACTTCAAAACAGACATTAAATACTTACAGAAAATAATATCTCTGCTGCAGTGACACTGACGTGATCTTTAAGGTTTTTTTTTTAATTTTTTTTATTTATTTATTTAATTATTTGCCTTGGTGTTTGACTGGAACTGAAACTACAGACAGTTGTTAGCTGCCATGTGGGTGCTGGGAATTGAACCCGGGTCCTTTGGAAGAGCAGAACCGCTGAGCCATCTCTCCAGCCCCATCTTTAAGGTTCTTAATCCTCATAGTCTAAAGAAACAGATTCAAGAGAAAAAAAAAAATTCCATTTCCGTCTAACAGACACCAGTCTTTATCATGCTTAGTTAACTTGTTGCTCCCCTAAGGCTGCAAAGCTAGGTTTTATTACTTAGTTTCTCTATCCCTTTCCTCAGAGACCAATAAACCTCATTACTAAACTTTCCTTCATAAGATCAGAGAAAAAGGGGGCAGTCATGGTGGCCCATGCCTCTGATTCCAGCATCTGGAGGTAGAGACATGGATCTCCATGAATGTTAGGCAAACAAAATCCACATAGTGAGACCCAGAATAGCTACAGCTACAATGTAAGAAGACCCTGGCTTAATAAAAACAAACAGACAAACAAAAAAGTAAGAAAACTAAAAAGATATCAGAGAAAAAGAAGTATCAAATACATTCTCACATCATAAACACTTACCTGAACTATATACTTTGGTTTGGAGGTTATTCTGACATGCCTCCCCATCATACCCTGGATCAACACTCAAGTAAAATGATTGTGAAAACATCCTAGCCCATTCTTAATCATTCTTCTCCTCTACGGAGCCCAAACAGCAGTTTTGTGCTTCCCACCCAACACCTCCAACAGATACACCTAAATCGTAAAATAAAAAGTAATGGGCTGAGGGTGGAGATACACAATGAATCTCTATGAATTCAAGGCTAGCCTGGTCTACAGAGTGAGTTCCAGGACAGCCAGAGCCACACAGAGAAGCCTCTGTGTCAAAAAGAGGAGGAGGAGGAGGAGGAGGAGGAAAAGCAGTAAAGTAGTGAAGGGGTCTGGGGAAATGACTCAGCCAGTAAAATGATTTTTTTTAAAGGTTTATTTATCATGTATACAGTATACAGAAGAGGGCACCAGATTTCATCATAGATGGTTGTGAGCCACCATGTGGGTGCCGGGAATTGAACTCAGAACCTCTGGAAGAACAGTCAGTGCTCTTAACCTCCGAGCCATCTCTCCAGCCCCCAGTAAAATGATTGTAGTGCAAGCATGGAGACCTGGGTTCAAGCACCAGAACCCATGCAGACACAAGCAGGCATGCCTACAGCCCCAGCACTGGGGAGCTGCAAACAAGTGATCCTGAGGGCTTGCTAGCCAGCTAGCAAAATCAGTGAGGTCCAGGGTTAGCAAGAAACCCTGGCTTGGAAAGGCAAGGTGGAAAGACTGAAGTGGGTGCCCGATGGCAGCCTTTGGTCTCCACATACAAGGGCACATTTCCACTTGCTCCCATCCACATGCACAGACACACACAGTAGTAACGGGACCAATTCCGTCTTCAATAGGGAATGAGTATTAAGTCTAGCTCTCTTAATATTTGTTTTCTGGAATATGACAAAATCCCTTCAGTTATTACTAGTTTAACAACCATACACTTTGAAACCACCACGGAGTAGGAGGAAACACAAGAAATTTCCAGAGTCCAGATACAGAATCCTCATTACTTTCTGACCGACTGAAACACAGACTTACAAAGGCAGAGAATAAAGTCATTCCAAGTAAGAGGAAGCCACACTCCGTCTAAGCCAAGAAAGAGGCTGAGAATAAGGAATTCTATGACTGTGAAGAGAATCTGCTTTGTGGGTGAGTGGCCTGCGCTATCTGGATCCACTTCTGGCTGTGTGCTCTGAGGGAAGGAATTGATGATATGGGATTCTGAGATTTCTCAGAGGCCATCTTTCCTACAATAATCTAGTTTTCCCTTGAGAGAAATATTTATTTGACTTCTGTAATCAAAACAATTCCACCTTCTGCTGGGCCAATGGCCCTAAGATCTCCTGAACTTTATTATAGATTGGAATTGCCTGGGGGATCGTGTTAAACTACAAAATATGACTCAGAAGGCCTGGGCTGCAAGCCTAACATGCTCTCAGCCGATGCCAATGCTACTGTTTGATGGGCCGTATTTTACAGTAGTGGGACCCTAAGGAATGTTTCCAAATAGAAATAACCTTCACCAAATGCTTCTGAAATACAGTCCACACAGACCTACAAGGGAAGAGAGAATCCCAGAGTCTGCACTAGTGCCTACTGCTGAGGGCCCTTCTACAATCTCTCTTTAACTACGTGGTTGCACACTGTCTCAGTCACTGCCCTACTGCTGTGACAGAACACTACGACCCAAGAGAGCTTTCAATTTGGGCCTTAGGGTTTCAGAGGGGCAGAGTCCATGACCGTCATGGTGGAGAGCAGGGCAGTAGGCAGGTGGGCACGGCCCTGGAGCAGCAGCTGAGAACTCACTTGTGGCACAATCATGGGGCAGAGAGCACATGGGGACTGGTTGGGGCTTTGAGACTTGCCTGCGAGAGACATAGCTCTTAACCCTTCCCAAACAGTTCACCAGGAATTCACATGGGGCCATTCCTGTTCAAACCACAACACACGTCCACATAATACCTTAATAAAGAACAACTTTCACAAATGCCTTGGTGTGTGTGTGTGTGTGTGCTGACAATTTATTGAGGCTTGTCTGATTGGAACTTGCATGAATGGACATACAACATCAGGGTGGGTTTTTTTTTGGTAATAAAAGACAATTCAAAATAAATATGTATTTAAAAAACTAGGTCAAACACTAACGAATTTACACTAATGACATTTACAAATTTTAAGAAAATCATTTAGAATTAATAATTTTCATTTCCTCCACAAAATAAATAACTTACTTAACTCTTGTTAAGCAGGAAGGAAAGAGCCAAACTGAAATAAAGTCACGCCCACGGCACAGTCATCACAGTTATTTTCAGTGAGGAAAATATTTACCAACATTAAGACACATAAAAGTATCTGAGGAGAATTACGTTAGAGAATCGTCCAGAGCCTGGGAGAGCATTCAGGGAAAGAGAACAGGTGGTGAGGCTGAGGAAAATCTTCAGATGGGAAGTCCATAACCCTAGGGAAATTAATAAACACCCACAAACCTTTTTCACATTTTCATATTAGTCTAACCTCCACCCCCAAATCCAAACAAATACCATAAAAATTAAGCAGGCAATAGGTCTAGCCAACTACACTCCCTCCTTAGCCTTTGATGCCTTTCTAGCCAATGACAGGAAGGTCTGTGGTGATGGAACCAGAGGGAAGGAGAATCACACGCGCCCCTTCCCTCTGTACAGCGAGTGCGTCTCCACACAGTCCTGTGGGAGGACCTCAGTGCTTGTGTGTGCTCTTCAGACCCATTACGGTGAAGGTAGCAGCTGTCAGCTTCTCATACACAAGGAACATGAGGGCAGCCGTGAGCACTGTCTGGAGCAGCTTGGCTTCAAGGCCTTTGTAGAGTCCCATTATTCCAAAGCGTCTGAAAGGAAAGAGGTTGGGAAAAAAAATAGATTTTCTTTGTAAAAATCAGCTCTTGTGTTAGAGAGATCTGCTGCCCTGATAGATTCTCTCTGAAAGGGTTTTTCTTTAGAATCAAAACAAGCAGTGGAGATTTTCAATTCCAACACGCTTCTGCTGATGGAGTACTTTCAAGCTTTGAATGCATTTAGGGACAGATGACGTTTAGTATTCAGGGGCCATTAACACTTTGTCTTTATTATAGTCATCATTAATTAGTGGGATGCTGGCAACACTGCACTATTAGAATGTAGACCCTGGAAGATTCTGAAACCACTGTAAGGCCCAAACCAGGGATCTCAGAACCTCTACGATCAATGGTTAGTTATTTCAACTTAACAGTCACTAGGCGGTAGGAAAGCCATTAATTAGGTTAGATCATTTAACCTCAGTAGAACTAAGGAAAGAGACAGAAATGAAAATCTGTCTGATTCTTAGACTGCCTGTACATTTGGTCCTGGGGCTCAACTGAAATTCAGCAAGCACCTAAGTCACCCGAAGAGCTAGGTAAAAAAAGAGATCTGCTGGCCCATTCCAGAGTATCTGATTCATTAACTTTGCAACAGGACTCAAAACAGTTGCATGTCCAACAAGCTCAGGTACCGAGGGGGAGCATGCTAGTGTGGAAACCAGCACTTAAGAGCTCCCCAGAGAATGCTTTGGCTAGAACCTAAAACTCAGAGCAAATAATCACTCGAAAGCTATTTGCTGAAAGTGAGTCTCTTACACTAGTTCAACAGCAATGTCAGCCTGTGGCTTGATATTAAGACTAACCCAGTGCCCAAATCAAGCTAGCTTATAGACTTGCTGCGGAAATCTACGAAGGGGTGATCATGTGAAAAGCAGGATGGAAGAGTGGACCCATGCATTTCCTGCTTACTGTGCTCTTCATGGTGACATCGACCCACAGTGGAAATCCCTCCCAGGGCTGCTGAGACTGCAGGCTTCAAGACCCCATCCCAGAGGGAAGGCACAGATCGACACTGTGACAAGCATTTCTGCTGGGTTTGCTTTTTACAGATAGGGTCTGTCTCAACCTGGCCCAAGCTGGCCTCAAATTCTCATGTAGTCAAGGTTGTCTTGAACTTTTGGTTTTACCACCTCCATAGGTATGCACAATACACCTGGCTTCAGGTGACTCTGTGTGTGTGTGTGTGTGTGTGTGTGTGTGTGTATGTGTGTGTGCATAGCACAGAGGTTGACTTGAGTATTTTTTTTTAGACAGTATTTATTTGTGTAGCCCTGGCTGTCTTGGAACCCCCTCTGTAGACCAGACTGGCCTTGAACTCATAGAGATCCTCCTGCCTCCTGAGTGCTAAGTGCTGGAATTAAAGGTGTGCACCACCACTGCCTGGCTGCCTCTCTGACTCTAGTATCTTTGTCTATCACATCTAACCTTACTTTTTTTTTTGAGACAAAGCCTCTCACTAAACCTAGACCTTGCTGTTTTGGCTAAACTGGTTAGCCAAACAAACCTCCAGGACCCACATGACTTTACCCACCAGTGCTGCAGGGACAGGCACACATGGCCACACCTGGATTTTACATGGGTTCTAGACATCTGCACTCGGGTACTCAGGCTTGCATGGCAAGTGCCGACTGAGCAGTCTCCCAGCCTTTCAGGTGACTCTTAATCACATGAGATGGAGAGGCTCCGCATGGTACTGCATCACCAGTGACAGTAACCATTGGGCAGATGTGGCAATTAGAAACTGAAACAATGGAAACTTGGTTTCTCAACAGTACTGGCACTATTCTACATGTTCAACAGCTCCATGTAGCCAGTCACAACCCTGCTGGACAATACCGGTGTTTCCATCACAATAGAACACCCCGTATTGAAGAATGACTCTGCCTCTCTAATGTTCGGCAAATTAATTCCTCTAAATCTGCTTCTAGGTTTATAAAATAGGAATATAATCACTTTTCTACAGGGTTGAGTGACCAAACAAGATAAACATGTAAAAACAATTTGCAAATTATAGGACCTCGTCAATTTCCAGCTGACACTTTAAATGCCTTGGTAATGCCCATCTTTCTTAACCTTCTCAGTGCTGGCAAAAATTTTAGTTACTGTCATTCTTGGGGGTCAACTGGCAATGTCTAAATATATAATTCTTGAAATTATAAAATGTCAAGATTGTATGTGTTCTAGTTCTCTTAACTAGGTAATTCCACATAAAGATTCTCTCTACAATTATGACTGCTTAAATTATACGAGGTTCAGTTTATATTCTTCACTGAGCAATGTCTGTAAAGAGCCTAAGCACTGGGGAAATAAATCACAGCGTATTACATAACAGGAAACTAGTACAAGTTTGCACTTGTCAACGGGAACGGATGAGTGTGATGTTAAAAGGTTACAAAAGGAGAGAACATGAGGTCTGAGACCAGCCTGGTCTACCTGACAAGCGCTAGCCCAATCAGGGCTTCACAGCAAGACTCTGCCTCAAAGAAATAAAAACAAAACAGTAAGCTAGGTATATACACTCTAAACATTAGTTACATATAATTCTCTAGAAATGTGTATACTAGGACTACTTCTTAGGAAAGGAATAAGAGAGAGGAAAAATGTTTTTTAAATATATGTATCTTTTATTCACATTTAACTGGCTTTAACTTGATTTTTTTTGTTTTGTTTTGTTTTATTTATTTATTTTTGAGACAGGTCTCACTGTGTGGCCCCAGTTGGCTTAGAACTTGCTCTGTAGACCAGGCTGGCCTCCCTCTGACTCCCTCTGGGATTACAGGAGTATGCCAGGATGCCTGGTCTCATTCTTCTTCATTTTTTCTTGGTGCTAGGGTTTAAACCCAGTGCACATACTAGACACAGGCTCTGTCACCATGGTAGCTCCATTCCCAACCCTGGGGATTCTCTTTCCAAAGGAGTTCTGTAGATTTGTAACTAGCAAGGAATAAGGGCCTGAACTTGTCCATAATTCCCCAAATTGTGGTCAAACCACACCAAGCTCCTACACTGAGAAAAACCTGAACATGGGGAAGGTTTCTGAGGCTGCAGCAGCACAGAAGTGGGGACAGCTCATCCGACCACCCCACCCTCCTGCTGCAGGGGAAGGCAGGACAGAAAACATCTACAGAGCTCACTTGACTCGCTGGTGAAGAAGATAGAGAACATTCCGAAGACTCCCTAGTGTTCTGTTTTCTGGGTTTAGTCTATGACGTCCAAACTGGAAAAGAAGAAAGAAAAAAAGAGAGAGATAATTACTATTTAATCACTGTTTTCTTTATCTTAATTTCATTTTTTAAAAATTTATTTTTATTTTAATTATGTGTATGTGTGAGGATGTACAGGTATGTGCACATTTGAGGGCTGGTGCCCACAAAGTCCAGAAGAGGTGCTAGGTGCCCTGGTGCTGGAGTCACAGGAGGCTGTGAACCTCTTGACACTGATGCGGGGAAGTGAACTCGGGTCCTCTGCTCTTACCCACTGAGGCACGGCTCCAGCCCCTATTCAACTTAATTTCTACTTAGTAAATTTCTTTGGAGTGACTCTCTCTCTCTCTCTCTCTTTTTTTTTTTTTAATAAAAAAAATTGTATTTACTTAGAAGCATTCAGAACATCAACAAAACAGCTGCAATTTTTTTTTGCAATTACAGAGTGGTATTCAGTTAATAGAACAACAATTATCTTCATATAAGCTGCAGAGACAACTGATGGGAAAAAAAAAACCAGAAACAACAACAACAACAAAAAACTACCATCCTCATATATAACTAATCTGTGCTGTGCACCAACAAGAACCTGCTTTAAGTTTCCATGCCAATTTACAACCCTCAGACTGTACCAGGCAAGGTTAGTGGCTACTGAAAATACCACCAGGACAGGGCTATCTAAAGACACATTTGGTAGCGTGTCAACTATACAAAAAAAGACACTGTACAGTTTAAAAACAAATCTTACACAGCCTTACATTTCAATTTTTTTCTTTAAAAGGAGTGAGTTGTGTACAGGGGGGTTAAATGCTTTATAGACAGAAAAAAAACTGTGCTAGAACCAACTTATTCTTCATCATCATCATCCTCTTCTTCATCTTCATCTTCCTCTTCTTCTTCATCCTCTTCATCCTCCTCATCATCTTCCTTTTCCTTCTTTTTCTTGCTCTTTTCTGCCTTGACCACCCCCTTTTTCGCTGTATCGGGTTTTCCTTTAGCTCTGTAAGCAGCAATATCCTTTTCGTATTTTTCCTTCAGCTTGGCAGCCTTCTTTTCATAGGGCTGTTTGTAATCCGCGGCAGTGTTGTTCCACATCTCTCCCAGTTTCTTTGCGACATCACCGATGGATAAGCCAGGGTGTTCTCCTTTGATTTTGGGCGATACTCCGAACAGAACAAGAAGGCTGAAGGAGGCCTCTTGGGCGCATTGGGGTCCTTGAACTTCTTTTTGGTCTCCCCTTTGGGAGGGATGTAGGCTTTCATTTCTCTTTCATAACGAGCCTTGTCAGCTTTTGCCATGTCTTCAAATTTTCCCTTTTCCTTAGCAGACATGGTCTTCCACCTTTCTGAGCACTTCTTCGAGAACTCTGAGAAGTTAACAGAAGCATCCGG
>PVIH01006541.1:0-57950 GCA_004025045.1 Sigmodon hispidus
AAAAAAAAAAATTCAGAGGGAAAGATGAACACAAAGAAAATATAGGTGTAGCAATCTTATTTGTATGTCTACCCTTGATAAGCCATGCTTATCATTCTTATCCTCTATATAGTTATTGTTAACTCTGCCACATTTTAAATTCTTTTTACTGTGTTTTTTTTTTAATAAATACAAAATAAAGGAAAAAAAAAAAAAAAAAAAAAGAATAATTTTCACTTAACACACTGGGATAAACAGACACACAGTCTTTATTGTTATTTTCAGCATACATCTCCTAAAATTCTTGTAATCTTCAAATGATAAGTATCTTTGTACACTAATGGCATATACTAACACAGCTTTAGGATGGGAGCCAGCCATAAAGGCCAAGGCAAGTTTAAAAGGCTCTCAGTTACTCCTCAACCTTCAGGGAGGAATTCAGAGTTGATACCTGGAGCTCATGTGAGGAAATGAGAGAACAGACTCCTACACAACATAGGCAGTCTCTTACTAGTATTATTATGGCAGAGGAAACTTCAAAGTTCCTTGCCAAATGTCCAAATGGCTTTCTCTCCCCTAGGCAGAGTTAGTCATTTATTGCTCACTGTTCCATGCTTCAAAGCACTTGTACATAGTTCTAGTATATGAATTTTCATGTTCTGCATTGTTCACATGCCACATCCAGAAAAGGGCAAGAACCAAGTTTAACTCACTTTATTCCCAAGAGTCCCGTCTGTCATCACTGCTAACATTCTCCATGTCAAGCATGAAATCAGCAAATGCTAGCTAAATGAATGGATAAACCTTTGCTCTGAGAAAGAGACCACAAGTCTAAGACTAACAGAGTTAGCCCTGGGAAGACTCTCAGATTTGGCCAAATACCAGAAGTTTTGGAGATAAAGTTACAGGGAAACTTAAGTAGAGATGGGCCAGGGGAGGGTAGGTGAACAGACTGAATAGAAATGTGGAGACTAAGGATGGGAATAGACTTAGTGTTGAGAGGATGAGAAACACTATGCAAACCCCTATGAAACATATAGCAAATCCAGCCATCAAGGAGAAAGATCAGGTCACTAGGGATGAACATAACCTAGCCAATGTGAGAGATGTCCTCACACTTGTTAGAACATTATGTCCTCGTGTCCAAGAAGAGGCCCGGTTCTTCTCAGCAGGAGGCAGGAATTCAGAAGAGCCTTAGAGCTTTTCTTCAAACAGAACTGGCACTGGCTTCAGTTTTCCAAGCAGCATTGACAATAATGACCTCAAATTCAGAACTCTGACTTCTGACCACAACTTACTTCTTCTCTCTTAGGAATCATTCATCAAAACCAGAAGGGTGTCACGTCCGTTAACCCCAGTACTCAGGACACAAAAGTAGGGGAAACACCACAAGTTCCAGGCCAGCCTAGTCTACATAGAAAGTTCCGAGCTGGCAAAGATTTCAGTATGATACTCTGTCATGAGCCACCTGTCATGGATGCTGAGAACCAAATGGATGTCCTGCAAAAAGACTATGCACGATAACCTCTGAACCATCTCCCCAGCCCTGCTTCTCATTGTTCTTAAGATTCCTGTTGTTTGGGAGGTTTTGTTTTATTTGTTTTCTTTTTCTCTGGTATTGGAAAAATTAACCTAGGGTTAATTCTAATTGTGCATGCTAAGCAAGAGCTCTATTATAGAGCTACATCCCCAGCCCTGTATCTGAATCCTTTTACTTAGCATGCTTAAGATTAAAGCATGTTCCCACACCAATAAGTAGCTTGTTCTAATTTTCAAGTGGCAGTCTACTAAATAGATACATCACAATTTGCTTATTCACTTTCAAGTTGTATTTTCTGATACAAAGCTACTATGAACACTCGTATATATTATGTATTTAAATGAAAATACACTTTTATTTCCCTTAAGAAAGTATCTAAAAGTGGAAGTGCTGAGCTACATGAAGGGAGTATGTTTGAATTTTGAAGAAAATTTTAAGCTGTTTTCTAAAGTAGCTGCATCAAGGGAAGGGTATGATGGTGAACACCTTTAATCTTAACACTTGGAAAGTAGAGGCAAGTGAAACTCTGTAAGTTCAAGGCCAGCCTGGTCTACACAGTGAAATCAGAGCTATATAGTGAGACTCAGCCTCAAATTCAAACACATATGTAAACGCCACATGCACACACACATATAGAGTGGGGGGTGTCATTCTCCACTCCTCCCAGGAACACTTGAACTGTTCAGTTGCTCCACATACTTTTTTATACTTAGTAATGGTAATACTCAGTCAAGGTTGACATCTATGTAGATTTCTCCATTTGTGAAAGATTCTTCATTCTTCCTTAATTTCCAACCCTAACTCAAATTGCCTTTCTCTGGTTAAATACTTTTTCTTCAAAAATCATCCAATCACACCCTCCTTCTCAAACTGCACTAGATTAACATAATACATTTTCAAAAGTATTGTATGTGCTAGGCAATGGTAGCACATGCCTTTAACCCTAGCACTTAGGAGGCAAAGAGAATTTCAGACTGTTACATAGAGAAACCTTATCTCAGAAAGAAAATTTACACACACACACACACACACACACACACTTTTTATTTACTTTTTCCAATTGTAATTACTTCTCTTCTTCACTAAATACTGGGTTCCATGGTAGCAGGAATATTGGATGATTCCTGGCTTCAAACTAATACTTAGTGAAATCCATAGTACCAAGGCTGAGCTTATATAAACATTTGTCAAATGAACAAACAAATTCTTGTATGAAACTGTTGGATGAGAAAATTCAAACAAAGATAGATACAGTATTTGCTGACAAAAATAATTAAGAAAGAGGGGTTGAGGAGATCGCTCAGTAAAATGTTTGCTGTACAAGCATAAGAATCTGAGTTCAGATTCCTAACATCTACCTAAAAAGCTAGTCATGGCAGCATGTGCCTGTGACTCTGAAGCTCAGGAATCAGGTGGAGCCTGGGGATTTATTGGCCAGCCAGTCTAACCAAAAATGGTTCAGTTCAGTTCCAGGTTCCAGGTTCAGTGAAAGACCCTATCTAAAAAAATAAATAAAGTCAGTAAGTCAGAGAAGTAATAGAAAAAGACATCTGATATCAACCTCTACCTTTCTCACAAACCTGTATGGGAAAAACACACACACTTAAAAATGAACATAATTAAAATATTAAAATATAATTAAATATTAATTAAAATATTAATTACAAAGACACAAATAAAGTAGACGGGATTTGAGCAACAAAAGATACCACAACTTGAAGTACAGATCAAAGACAGTGAGAACAGAAGGAAGGGTAATCCAAGCAATGAAAGCTCATGAGATCTCAGCCCAGTATTTTGTATGCCTGGTATATTAAAAGATCAGAAAATTAGCAAGGTGCAGTGGTACCCACTTATAATCAAAGCACTTCAGAGGCAGAGCTAAGAGGATCACCACAATTTAGTCAGCCTGTTCTACACAGCAAGTTCCAGGTCAGCCAACATTACACAACAAACTCCATGCCAAACAGCACTACCAGGCAATATATGCTTACCAGCACAATAAGAGCTTGACTGTGGTAAGCATTACCAACTTCCCTCTGTTGGACTTAAGGCCTGTGAATCGGGGTGGTAAGTAGACAATCTATGCCTAATACTGCAAGCCCAGCTAGCAACTCAAGTCTGGGGAGGTCACAGGCTCAAGTTGGAAACATTATTAGTATTTAACTAAATTGAGATAGCATCAAGCTGCCTTTTAAATATTTATACTCTTACCCATAGACAAAAGCTGTTCCCAACCTAAATCGGAGAAGCTTTTCCTATAATAAATAATCAATAAATGCAGAAAATCATGGATGCCCAAGATACAAAGAATAAGTAGTGGCTGAGGGCCGAGCCCTACACAAGACTGGTAGTTTGAATGTAATTGGCCCTCATAAGCTCATAGGGAGTGGCACTATTAGAAGGGGTGGCCTTGTTGGAGGAAATATGTCACTGTGGAGGTAGGCTTTGAGATCTCCTCATATGTTGAAGCTATGCTCAGTGTAGACACAGTTCACTTCCTGTGGCATGCAGATCAAGATGTAGCAGTCTTCTTCTCCAGCACCATGTCTGCCTTCACAGTGCCATGCTTCCTGCCATGATGATAATGGACTAAACCTCCAAAACCACAAGCCACTCTAAATGTTTTCATTTATACGAGTTGCCGTGGTCATGGTGTCTCTTCACAGCAATAGAAGCCATTTATACTATCCCCTCTAAAGTTCAGAGAACATTGTGAGAGAGGGTCCAGAAGTTGTTTTTTTTGTTTGTTTGTTTGTTTGTTTTGTTTTGTTTTTAAGCCAAAAGATAGTGTCAAGGGCTACAAAATGCTACTCTCTAGATTTGGTACAACTCTTGTAATCATTAACTCATAACAATTGTAGCAACCCACACTGGGCCCACACAAGACCCAGTAAGTCAAAGAAGAGAGAAGGGCTCATGAGACACTACCTTTTACCTCTGAACTGTAGGTTATTGGTAGATGAAGGAGGAAATTGTGTCTTCAGTTGTATACCACTATTGAGAGTACCAGGCCCAACCAACAGCTCCAATCTTACAGCCACAAAGATGGCCCTAGTTAATCTTGGTGAGTCACAAAAATAAACAAATAGACAAGAGAAAGAGAGATTTGTGAGAAAGAAATGGGGGGGTGAGTGTAGTCAGTATGTAGAATGCCAACCAAAATAGAATACCACCATCGTTATGCTGCCTAATCACCAAACTCCTTCTCCTAGACCATAAAAGGGAGCCCCACACAGTAACTAGGGCCCTTGAACACTTTCTCATCCAAGTGGCCCACTGCTTGTTCGCAAAGTGTTCAGAAACAATTTCCTCTAGCTACTTTGCAATCTGTGTATACCTGTATTACAATGCTTTAAAAAAACACACCAAGTACCTGGAAAGACCTAATCCAAACACTGACCACAAATTTACTCTCTGATAAAAATTGCCCACAAGTTCCTTGCTCACTGAGTTTCAGAAACAGGTAGATACGTCACTAGAGAAGCACACTTAGTCCCTGGTACACTGTGTAAGGAAGAGGAAAACAAACAGAAGCAAAAGAGGAGGATTCTGTGAAAGGACAGGAAACCTAACCTCTGCTGAAGAGAAATCACCACCAGTTCTCCTCAAGGAGGCCCTCACTCACTCAGCTACACCTTTGCCTCCACATTTACTCTTCAAACTTTGCTCTTACAAAAAAAAGCCTTCTTCAACTAAGCAGTGGTGGTGCACACCTTTAATCCAGCACTCAGGAGGCAGAGGCCAGCCTGGTTTATAGAGCACGTTCCAGGACAGCTAGGGCTACACAGAGAACCCTTCTCAGGAAAAACAAAAACAAACAAAACTGAAGCCTTCTTCAGAAAGAAAATGGTTAATCCCTATAGGTCGTCCCCCCAAGCAGGTCATGACCTTGGTGACATGAGTTCCTGGTGCATTCTAACTGTCTTTGCTTATTTCTCAGTCTCTAACTATTGCTATAGCAGCACACTTTCCTGGCTGTTTGTCTCTGTACCTTTCCTGACTGAATTAAAAGTATCTGCTCCCAGTCCAGTGCTCTAACATATCTGTTTCAGCACTTCACTTAACACTTTTAGGCAACAACCTGCTGAAAGCAGGATTAGTCAAATTAGTCAAAGGCACTAGGAAATCAGAATAGTAAAACCTTTTTTTTGGCCTCTAGTATTCCTTGTCCTTATCCTCTGAATTCCATTAATACATTCTGAATTACAGACTGGGTAAATGTGCATTTTGAACTCTAACTTTCTTTTTTTTTTTTTTTTAAAGATTTATTTATTTATTATGCATACAGTTTTTTACAGAAGAGGGCACCAGACCTCATCATAGATGGTTGTGAGCCACCATGTGGTTTTGCTGGGAATTGAACTCAGGTCCTCTGGAAGAACAGTCAGTGAGTGCTCTTAACCTCTGAGCCATCTCTCCAGCCCCCTGAACTCTAACTTTCAAACACACTGCTTGCTACTCCCAAATATTAATTGTTCTCTCTTCCTACCACACCCTCTTATTATTTTGTTTATTTGTTTGCTTGAGAAAGAGTCGTAAGCAGTCCAAGCTATCCTTGAACTCACTATGAATCCAATATAACATCATATGTATCTCACAGCAATCTTCTCTCAGCCTCCTAAGTATTGGGATTACAAGCATCAGCTACTATTAGGCAGAATTAATTTTATCTGAGAAATCAGCAAAGCCCTTTGAAAAGCAGTAAACCTACACCATTGTTGGTCACTCGTCAGTTCTCTGTGTTCTGCTTTTACAAGAGCAGCCTTTGATTTTTCTAGTGTTCCCTTGTTTCTAGCCAAGTACTAGGCAAAACAAATCCTGATGTAGGAACAACCTAAAGCTGTATACATTCTTTGAAGATTTGCTTTTCCCAACTTTGGGGTACCACATGCCAGAGTCTTTATATGCTAAAGCTGTCTATGCCAAGAAACAAGCCAGCCCTGGAGGAATTAAATCAACACACTTGTTCAAAAACCACCCCAAGTTCTCTGACTTGGAGGCTGACCCAACATTCTTGTACCCTAGCCAACACTCATCAGAGTCTGGGAAAGCCAAAAAAATAATTAAAGACAACTCAAGACAGATTTCTACTGCAAAAAGTTTTATCAAAGTGTTAGGGGCCCAATGATCGGCCCAGATAGGGACTTTGCACAGTGCCCACAAAATATGTTTAACCCATCAGTGAATCAAGTTCTGAAATGAGACTAGTTCCAGCAACTATCAAGTCCCAATCACAACAGCACCAAAAACACAATGACATTAATACTGAGGAATCAAGCACAACACAGCCTGGGGTGAAAACAATGTGGATTCCAGTCTCCACAGCAACAAGATGGCCTCAAATCTCCTAGATGTGCTGGTCACTAGCTCACCAGAGAAAACATTACTAGGCTCCACAAAAGACCAGAAGTAGGGAGAGATAGATTCAAATGGTTTTTCTACCTCATACAAATTTCTACTCAGACAATAAAAGGTAAATGGACCCTCATCTTCTCCTAGAAAAAGTCAGCAAAGAACATCTGTTGTAAAGCTTTGCATTCAAGATGATAGCTTTAAGAATCAGTTGCAGCTTAAGGCAGTGACTTTTCCATGGCCTTTGTCAATATGCTGCAGAATGCCTCCTGAGTGAGGACCATCCAGAAAGAAGTGGACTTGAGCCTCCTTACAGATCTGCTTCCTCATCCCCACAAGTCAAAACTGATTTCTGAAGGTCATGCCTCTACAGGAAAGCATACCCCAGTCAAGAGAGCTTAGTTGAGGCCAATGCCCTTGATAATCACAACAGCTTCCTCAATGATCCCTCCGTCTGTTTCAGTTTTATTCACATTCATCCCTTATCAATTTTAAATACATTTTTCTGAAATTTAAACCTACTAGATTTTGTTCTGCTGAATAAAAATCTCTGGCAGTCAGTCAGTCAGTCTGTCTGTCTGTCTGTCTGTCTGTCTCTCTCTCTCTCTCTCTCTCTCTCTCTCTCTCTCTCTCTCTCCTTCCTTCCATCCCTCCCTCCCTCCTTCCCCCACTTCTCAGAAAACTGAACAAGATCAGTCGAGTGTACAAATGCCAATACCCTGGTAGTCATACTGTATTATAGTTTTTCCAAAATGACAATGTGGAGAAAAATTGTAATGTTTCCCAATGATCTCTCCATACTGCTTAAAACTCCATGCAAATCTATAATCACTTCAGTAAAATTTTTATTTTTTCTCAAGATTTGATTTGATTTATGTGTCTATGTATACACCATGTGTATGCAGGTGTTCACAGAGGCCAGAAGTGAGAGGAAGACTCCCTGGACCTGGGGTTAGAAGTGGTTGTGATGCCTGACATAGGTGCTGGGTCCTCTGAAGGTACAAGTGCTCTCTCTTAACCAATAACCCATCTCCCCAGACTATAAAATCTTATTTCTAAAACACATCTTCACTGATGGAATTTTGAGTCCTACAATAGTTATTACAAAGCATCTCATGTAATAATAGTTATTGCATATCAAGTATGGTGGTGAATACCTATAATTCAAAACTTTCAAAAACTGAGGCAGGAGACCTGTCACAAGTTTGGCTTCAGGTTAGGATATAAATCTAGCTCCTGTCTCAAGATAAAGACAGCCCTTTTAGCATCCACTGACTCCCTCATGGAAATCCCTAGTCTGTGTTTATGCTCTTAAACACCTTATGCTTCTTTATTATAATCTACAACATTTACCTGATCTCTCCCTCTTCTTCTGTCTGTAAAATAAGGAGAAAATCATATCTTATTTCATAGGGTTGTGAGAATTAAACAAATTAACACACAAAGTACTTCAACTAGAGTACAACATACAATAAACATTTTAATGTAACCATGTTCTTTTGTTACAACTGTCAATCTAACCACTAAAAGGTCCATGGTAGTTAGATGACAATTGCTCCCCTAAGGGCCCCCACAGGCCCATATATTTGAATGTTTGGTATCTAGTTGATGGAACTGTTTGAAAATGATTAAGAGGTGTAGCTTTGTTGGAGATACATCCCTGGAGGTAGGCTTTGACATTTCAAAAGTCCCTGCCAGGCTGTGAGCCCATGTGCATGTGCATGTGATTCCTGCTAGATTAATCATCAGATTAAAGTTCTCAACTATTGCTACAAGGCCATGCCTGCCTATCTGCCTGCCTGACTGCTAGCCTGTCACCATGCTCTGAAACAGTGAGCAAGGCCTCATTTTAATACATTCTTTTATAAATTACCTTGGTCATTGTGACTCTTTGAAGCAACAGAAATGTAACTAAGACAAGGTCAAAGCGTCCATCTCTACTTAAACACATTGTAGACGGTAAATGTTTTGGGAAAGAATTAAGAGAGCATAGACTGAATAAGTAGATAGAATCTAAATCAAAGATAAAACTGAAGATTTAGAGTACAGAGAACTGTTGTGAAGAACAGAAATTAGTATGAGTTGGAGCTAAGAATAAGACAGACCTTTCTGGAAAAGAAACACAAGAAAGACCTATTCCAGATTAAGAATTTGGATACATAAGAAAAATTGAGAACTGCTAATTTATATGTATAATCTACACTGACTCAAGCCAAACCCGGCACAGACGCTCACACCTATAATCCCAGTATCTGGAAAAACAAGGGAAGAGAACTGGTGAGTTTGAGGTTAGCCTGTACTGCACTGTGAGTTCCAAGACAGCCAGGCTAAATTAGCTCAAGCCACACTTGACCAATATGTAGAACTCTAATTTATCATTCTAGCCCAAACAATTGTTTAATCCATTGAAGGAACTATTTTTGTAGCTGTAAAATATAGCATAATGTAATTTTCCATTTAAGATTTTGCAAGCAAACCATATAGTCCACGGATAAAAGTAAAACTAGCTTGTCTAGGGTTTGTTTTTTCATTTTGTTATGTTTTGATTTTTTTAGACAAGTCTCACTATGTACTTCTAACTGACCTAGAATTCCTTATGTAGATCAGGCTGGCCTCAAACTCAGAAATCTGCCTGCCCATTAGCATGTTCATTTTTTTTACTCAAATAATTATTTATTTTTATGAGTAGTTTTGCAGAATGGATGTATTTTTACTGTGTGTGTGCCTGGTACTTGTGGTAACAATAGAGTGTCAGAACACTGGACCTGGAATTATATATGATTGTCAGTTGCCATGTGGGTGCTGAAAAATAAATCTGGGTCCTCTGGAGGGGCAGAAAGTGCTATTAGTCACTGAGGTTAACAACCCCTTAGGTTCTCCTCTTAAGACCCATAAAAAAATAAAAATTAAAAAAGACTCTTAAAAATTAAAGAGGTGAGGTTGTAGCTAAGTGATAGAAATACACAAGGCCCTGAGTTGGTTACCCTGAGCTACAAATAAGCACATACTCTTAAAAAGAGGAGGCTGAAGCAGAAGAATGGGGAAATTTTTTTTAAGATTACTTTCTGTATATGAATATTTGTCTATGTGTATGTATGTGCACCACATCCATACCTGGTGCCTATAGAGTCTGGAAAAGGAAGTCAAACCCCCTAAAAAGAGAGTTACAGATGGTTGTAAGGCACCATGTGGGTGCTGGGATTGAAGCTGGGTCCTCTGAAAGAGCAGCCATGGTTCTTAACTGATGAACTGTCTCTCTAACCTCAATTACTTTTTTTTTTCTTGATGCACCAATTCTGCTTTAACTTAAAATTATTCACTATTGAACTTTTAATAAACTCTTGGATGAGCTATAGGCTAACTCACATCTCTAGAATAAAATAGTATCAGTGTTTCCTAGAATCAATAGAAAAAAGTCTAGGAATGATAGTACATACCTACAACTCCTTTGGAACACTGAGGTAGAACTGCCATGAGTTCCAGAGTAACCTAGTCTACATACAGAATTCTAGGCCAGTCAGAGTTATGTAGTAATACTTGTTTTAAAAAACAAAAACAAAAACAACACTATAATCTACAAGGGTGACCTGACTGCATGGTATGCTGGTGCAACGGTGGTACAAAAGTTGTGGGAGTAACCAACCACTATTGGATTTAAAGCCCACTACATGAGATGGAACCCAGGCCTAAAATTGTTCAAATGGCCAAGAACCTAAGAGTAGATATGTCATGGTCCTAGGGCAAATACTATTGTTTTGCTAAAGAAACGCAGCAAATGACTCCCAATGACATTCTGCTATGCCCATAGATCAGTGCCTCGCCCAAACATCATCAGAAAAGTTTCCTCCTGCAGCAGATGGGAACTAATGCAGAGACCTGCAAATGGATGGTATGCAGAGAGTGAGAGGCCTTTGAACACTCAGTCCTAAATATGATGTCTCCATCAAAGGAAGCTGAAAGATTGTAAGAGTCAGAGGGAATGGATGACACCAAGGAAACACTGACTCCAGGGCACAAGACTGTGCACGCACATATGAATCCACAGTGACTATGGGAGCATGCATAGATAGGCCCTACACAGGACCAAGCCAAACTGAGTCCCAATGAAGCAGTAGACATAAGGTGCCCTCCCTAGTAAAGAAGCTATATCCAATTAACAACCACTTACAAGGAAAACTTTTCTCCAGTGAAGGCTCACTGGGTATATAAACTACACTTAAGGGCAGGCTCCATGCCTAGCAGTAGAAGTAGAAGGCCAACGCAAAATGAATTCAATGGTATTTTGGAGATTTTTGTTGTTGTTGTTTCATATTGCTTTGGGCATATTTTACCTTGCAGGTCTTTTTTGTATATATTATTGCTTCCAGTTTTGTGTTTATGTGTGTTTTTTTTTGGGGGGGTGGTGCTTTTTTGTCTTTTTTTAAATTCTGGTTTGTTTGTTTTATTTGCCTGTTTGTTTCATAAAAAGAAGTCATGAATTTAGAAAAGATCTGAAAAGAGTGGGAGAAGAAGAAACTATGATCAGAATATACTGTATGAAAAATTATTTCTAACTAAAAATAGGATAAATAAAAGAAATACCAAGGAACAAATAAAACACAATCTTCCATCCATTCCTCTTCTCCATACAACTCATGCAATTATACCCTAAGACTTGAAAAATATTTTAAGATATTGACATTGTATATGTGTATAAAGACACTGTCATTATACACAGGTTCATATAAAAAATTCGTCAGAGGATAGTTTTATCTACCATGAAGCACAAAATGTCGGACACACTTTTTGAAAGCAGAGTTTAATAAAACTGTGTGGCTTTAGAATTTACTATGGCATAGGTGGTATACTGAATAAATCTTAATAATGAGGAATGAACAGATGAATTCACAAGTGGATTAATAGTGTATTTTTTCAGTCATTTATTTATTGTTAGGATCTTAAAATTCCAATGGAATTGGATCAAAGGTAGACCTCAATCTATGGCCAAATTCTTCTGTACCAACTTGAGATAATATAAAATGTTCTCTTCTCATGGGTGTAACCCCGACCTTTCCTTTCTTAGCATTCCTCTCTTTAATGGACTTAAGGATGTCTATGCTATGGATGAACTGATGGAGAAGAATGTTTCCCTGAGGACATTGCTTACAATAGCAGCCAGGGCTTTGTGCCTGATTAATGTACTGGGTAACTGGCCTCTGGAGACACAAAGGACAGGAATCTATATGTGTGTGTGGGAGGAGAGGAAGAGTAGTGGGATGAAGTGGCAGTAAAATGAGAAGACAATGGCAGCCAGAGAAATACTGAGGTCAGCTCTTCCTCAGCATCACCTTTTTAACATGTTTTAGATCTGGGGTGGGGGGTGACCTACTAGAAAGGGTAGAAGCCAAAGCCTTTCTTGACATTGCTACCACCTATAATATTTAACTGCTGCTTTGTGGGGTTCATCCTCTTCATACGTCAAACGGGATCAGGACTGCTTCGTCTGACTCCTTGGACTGTAGTGAGGACTGCTGACGTTGGATAACTGCAACTTAGAGGTACTGATGCCCTCATCAATGCTAGAGAAGGACTCTAGTTATCATCCCACCTTTTGTCATCACGGTCCTGTCCCTAGAGGAATAAGCTACAGTATCCTCTTGGTCCTAAATGTTCGGTCTCCTCTGACCTTTCTGATTTTTCAGCTGCTATGCAGTCTTTATATGAGTGACCCAGAAATATCAATTGTCCCTGTAAGGTCTTCCATAGCTTTGACTTTGCTACCAGTACACGTTAAAATGACATATAATTGTGTTTGGAGGTAAATGTTATAAAGCAGTGGTTCTCAACTTCTGGGCCACAATGACCCTTTGAGGATCAAATGACCTTCTCACAGGGTTTGCCTAAGACCATCAGAAACACAGATACTTACATTACTTTACAATTCATAATAGTGGTGAAATTATAGTTATGAAGAAACAATGAAAACACTTTTATGATTAGGGATCACCATAACATGAGGAATTGTATCAAAGGGTTGCAGCACTAGGAAGGTTAAGAACCACTGTTATGGAGTATAGGCTCTAAGCAGGTATACTGACACCTGCCTGTGATACCAACACTAAGAAAGCAGAGACAGGAGGATCTTAAGTTCAAAGCCAACTTGGAACTAAATAGTGAGTTCCAGATCAGCTAGGATGCTGAGACCTCAATACACAAAACAAGGCACTCTTACACAAACAAAAGCAACAAGCTTTTAAAACAAGAACATGAGTTTCAAGGCCAGTCTGAGCTATTTAAGATACTATCTTAAAAAGCAAAAACAATTAATAAATAATAGTTAATAGTTCATTGTATTTTTACAATTAGACTTCTTTAGTTCACATTCATTCTATACCACGGATAAACTTTTGGTAAAAAAAAAAAAATAATTTCTTGGATAAGAGTATAAGCATTTGAATAATATATTTGCCACAAACAGTAGTACCATAACCAAGAGACTTAGGTTATCTGTTAAATGAAGTCATAATCTTTGCCTTGTGGAGCTATGTAAGAAATAAATGTATATGATATGTCAGACAGTGTGTTAATGTCATTCCTCTGCATAGCAGTCAGATGGGTGACCAATGGGACTCAGTAGTCTACTAGTCACTGTATTATCCACAGTGGGCTGCTGAACCCAGAGATGTTTGTGAGACAATATTTTCTGATATGTAGTCTATGACAGAGGAAGGAAACAGTAACCTGGGATTATCTTGAACATTTCTGTCCTGTCTTTCTTTCTACCTCCTCTTCCTCTCTCTTCTTCTCCCCTCTTGTCCTGTTTTCTCTCTTCTCCTCCTCCTCCTCCTCCTCCTCCTCCTCCTTCTTCTTCTTCTTCTTCTTCTTCTAATAGCTGGCTTCAAACTCGATATGTAGCTGAAGATAGTCATGATTTCTTCATCTTCCTCTTTAGATTCCCAAATACTGGGATTACAGGCCTGCACTACCAATGCCTTGTCAGCCTTTTCTAACAAGGCATTGTCAGAAGATGTTAGCCTTTTCTGTCCACCTGCCTTGCTTGTTCTTGCTTGGAGTATGAGTTCCTAAAATAGCCACACTTTTTATTTCCTTCTTTCTATTTATTTATTGTTGTTACCTTTCCAAGTGTCTTAAGCTAGAGCACTTTCATTTGGCTCCTTAGACTGGCTCTGTCTGGCTTTCCTCATTAGCGTTACCATGTCCTGTTTGTAACTCAGTTTCTTGACCTGATGTACCTTTTCTAGGACTGAAACAGCATTTTCCTTTCCACGATCATTCTCTGAGCAGTGGGAAGCAGCCTGCTGTGAAGTGAAAGGCTTGAACCACAGAGTTGCCTCTGCCACTGTCTAGTGTGTAACCTTGAATAAGGTCTTGTGAGTCTTAGCTTTCTCATCTTTAAAATGAAGGATTTTAACTAAACCAGTGGTTTCTAAGTGTCATTAAATTCTGTTTGAGTTAGACAAATTATTTCGGGGGCAGGGGGACTCTTGGTTTCCTCATCGGTAAAATAAGTAGGTTGGCCTATGTATCTATCCTGACTATTCGCTCATTTTTAGTGGTTTGGTTTTTGGAGGGTTTTTTGTTTTGTTTTGTTCTGTTTTTCCTTTCCGGAGATTTCTGACAGTTAACAGCATAGACAGGAAACCCTTGAACACTTCTAACTTGGCAAAGTTTGCTGCTCCCTCTGAACCTCATTCCAACCCATTTCCTGTGTTTACAGCCTTTGGGTTTTGTACTTAGTGACAGGCCTGGCCGGTCATACTTCACTACTGTCTCCACAACGTGGTACAAGGTAGAACAAAATGAGTGCCAATTTAGGGCTCAGGAGGAAGGGTTTCAGTTTCAACTATGTGACCTCCTCTGTCACACTTCAACTTCCTCATCTGCAAAGACAACAAGTTTAACTAGTGTAATTTTCTGGACCTGACATTGGAAAATAAGAGAATTTGTCTCTCTGTCTTCTAGAAACAACCCTTTGTTAGGCCTGTTTCTTCCATTCTCCATAAAGGACTGAGGAGGTTCCATTTGTATTTTGTGTATTGGGCAATGTAAAAGGACAACATCCTGAGACCTACTGTACTCACATACTAGGAGTCAAACCCTGGACCCTGAGCATGCTAGGAAAGTATTCTACAACAATCCTTGAGACAGAATTTCCCATGTAGTTTAGGCTGGTCTTGAAATCATGATAAACCCCAGGCCAGCCCTGAACGCCCAAACTTCCTAAATTCTGGGATCAAAAGCATAGGTCACTATGCTCATCTAAAATGTTTCTGTTTTATTACTTCTGACTTAGACTTTTGAGTTTTTTGAGACATGATCTTATGTAGTCTAGGCTGTCTTCTAACACTTGATCTTTCAGCCTCCACTTGTCCTGTATCACCATAACAAGTTTTTGTCTTTTGTTTTTTACAGTATTGGGAATTTGAACCCAAGCCCTCAGGCATGCCAGGCAAATAGTCTACTACTGAGCTATACCATACCCTTGAGAGTTCATCTTTTAAGAAGGCAAAATAAAGAAAGGATGTCCTTGTCCAAGCCAGGGGTTGGTGGCACTCACCTTTAATTCCAGATCTCAGGCAGCAGAAGTAAGCAGATCTCTGAGTTTGAGGCTAGCCTGGTCAACAAAGCAAACTCCAGGATTGCTAGGGCTACATGAAGAAAACTTTCTCAGGAGAAAAAGAGGGAGGAAGAGAGGGAAGGAACCCTTGCCCAAAGACACTTCTTTTAAATACAGCCCAAAACTTTATCTGTTTATAGACCAATTGCTAACAACTGGGAAATAGAGGGACAGTTTTGTCTAAGAGTGTAGCTTGGTAAGTCAACCACGGTCAATTGGAACACCACACATCGAAGAATATTCAGTCTTGGTCTTGAAAAGTATCTTTTTAAATGGACACAAAGTTGGGTGGGTAGAAAACGGCAGTGGATCTGGAAAGAGTCGGGAGAGATGAGGTAAATATAATCAAAATGTATAAAACTCTCAAAGAACTAATAAAACTTGAAGAAAAAAAGTGGGCTGGTGTGGCAACAGTTTGCAATTCCAGCACTCATATGGGGAGATAGGCAGCAGAGACAAGAGAATTTGCAAAAGCTACAAGCCAGCCAGCCTGAAATACAGTCAGCCTGCAGTATAGCACAGTAGAAACAACAGACAGAAACCTGCCTCTAGAAGACGGAAAGAGAGAACTAGCTGTCCTATGGCTTCCACAAGTATGCTTTCTCACACACATGTGTGCCCGTACAATATAACAAATAAAAGGTTTTAAAAGAAAAATTAAGTTATAGTGCTAGCTTGCTTGCCAATGGCACACAATACCCAAAGCATACACTTGTTCCACTGTGCCTTCTAAGTCCCTAATTACTTAGTCTATACATGTAAATACTTGTATTGTACAAGTTAAGTTTGCATTTTACTAAAAATTGCCTCAAATTCTTTACCATTTATGTGTATGTCTTATCTCACCCACTGGAAGTTTGATCACCTCTACCTCACCTGAAAGGCTTCTCCTAAAGCACTTACTTAACAGTGACTACGGAGATTTACCAGCCCCAAATGAATGGGGTCTGAACTGACCAAGAAAGAACTATTTTGTTCTGAGTATAAACCTTCTAGCAGCTGTGCCTTCACCATATATAACAATTAATTTATTTTAAGGCTAAGGAAAGGGCTCTCTTAATGGAGAAAATCACATAGTGAAATCTATGAGTCACCTTTGTCAACAATGATATGAAGATTCCAGAACACAAGTAACCAAAAAAGAATCTCAGTAGGTGGAGTGGTTTTTTTTTTCCCTGCCCACTCAGGTAGATGGTCTCTAAGAGTACATACAGCTTCAGCTACAGAACAAGGAAATCCCAAAGAAAAGATCAACAAAGACCAGTTAATGAGAATGGTACCCAAAGAAAGGCTCCAGGGATCTTGGCATAATATGAACAAGGAAACAGAATGTAGGCTCTGGCTCTGTGTCATTCATTTATTCAATAACCATCAGTGCTATCAATAAAATTAATAACAACTGGATGTAGAGGTCTTGTCATCTCTGAAAAGACCTTATTAAGCACTTTCTATCCCGTCTATAACATACAGAGAAATTATAAGCAAAAAGAAGAAAAAACCTAGTGTCAGAGACAAGTTATAGTGTCAAGAATAATTTTCAGAAAGCTAGAAGACCAGTGGGTATCCTCAGGTTCACAAATCAAAATGACTTTGAGTTAGTCTCCTGCCCTCTATGAACCTGTGTCCCATCAACAAAATGAAGACAATCTTATAGTTTATTATCTGCAAGGCTAGAAGAACAAGTGTCATTTATTGGGTGTTAAGGCTCATATCTCTAATCCCAGTACTCTGGGAAGGAGAGGCAGGAGGACTCCAAGTTCCAAGCCAGCCTCAGCCAGACTGAGACCTTGATTTAAAAACAAAACAACAACAAATTGTCAGACCATGTGTTTTAGACTGTTAGCCCTCTGAGAGATCTCAGAACAAACCTCACTGTAGCACAGAAGCGATGGCAGCAGCACTCTGGAGGAGTCCTCCTCTAGGTATTACAGGGAATTTGTTCCTTCCCATTTTCTCACCTTGCACAGCCCCCAAGGGCCAAACCTGTGAACCAAAAGGTCCAGTTGCCAAGACAGGCTCATCTCTGGCATTTCCTCCCAACACATTCCTGGGCCAGGCCCAAGATCTTAGAACAGCACAGGGTGAAGGGCAAGGTAAAGCACAGCAGACAGAAGTGACATCTGTGCTCTCTGGACACCAGCAACTACAGGAGTGCGGAAGAGCTGTGGACCTTGACGATATGCACTACAATGGATTGCAGAAAGAGAATCTTGACAGATCAGGGAAGTGCATAAGATAATTATATACAACAGTCTACTTCTAGTTTGGACATCATTACATTGATGTGTGGTGAATTTAATTATTCAAACTAATAATGGTCTCCCTCAGACCATCAACTTGCACAAAATATAGAAAATTCAGCTTCTTGATCTTAGTAAGTTCAAAATATGCTCAGCCTTGATATGGGGAGGAGAGGTTTGGTTCTGCTTCAACTTGCTATTACAGACTTGACTCCCCATGGGAGGCCTTATCCTCTTTGAGGGGTGGAGGAGAGGAAAGCTGGAAGGTGGGAGGGGAGGAGGAGAAGGAAAGAGAACTATGGTTGGTATGTTACAAGGGAAAAAAAAAACCTTTAAATAATTAAAAAACAAAACAAAACAAAACATGTGAGGGGTTGGAGAGACAGCTTAGTGGTTAAGAGCACTGGCTATTCTTCCAGAGGACCCGGGATCAATTCCCAGCATCCACATGGCAGCTCACAACTGTCTGTAACTCCAGTTCCAGGTATGTGACACCCATACACCAATGCACAGAAAAGTAAATTATTAAAAAACAAAAGCATGTGATATAAGAAGAAAAAAAGAAAAATGTATTTCCAGGTTCTAGAGAAATGTGAAATAAAGTGTATTCTCTATCTATTGCTGAAAAAAAAATCTCAAAACATATCCTAAAATAGCAGACAAAAGTTCAAAATGAATGGGCATAGTACACACATGTAATCCCAGATGTGATGGCTGTGCTTGGCTGTCCACTTGACTACATCTGGAGTTTTTCTTTTCTTTTCTTTTCTTTTTAACTTTATTTATTTATTTATTTATTTATTTGCCTTGGTGTTTGCCTGGAACTGGAACTACAGACAGTTGTTAGCTGCCATGTGGGTGCTGGGAATCGAACCCAGGTCCTCTGGAAGAGCAGACGGCGCTCTTAACTGCTGAGCCATCTCTCCAGCCCCTACATCTGGAATTAACTAAAATTCAACCAGCATAGCACACCAGTGAGAAATTTTTCTTGACTGGATCATTTGGGGTCAAAAGATCATTCTAAATCTGGGCCACCTTCTTGTGGCAGTCTGTATAAAGGATGTGGAAGAAAACTTTGGCTTTTTGCCTGTTTGTCTTCATTCTCATTGGCATGTGCATCTGACCTACAGCTGAGGCATTCCTTCACTGGTATTAGAAGCTACTTCTTCAGGATTCCAAGGTATACTGAAGATCACCTGAGATATCCAGCCTCATGGACTAAATAAGTAGTGCATTCTTAAACTTCCTGTCAGGAAACAGCCATTGTTGGACTAACTGGACCACATCCCATAAGCTACTACATTAAATCCATATTTACATACACACACACATTCTATCAGTTCTGCTCCTCTAGAGAACCCTGACTAATATACCAGAAATTAGGAGATAGAGAGGACCCCAAGAGTGAGGCCATCTTGAGCTACATAGTGATACTGTCCATAAAAATTAAAAAATAAAAGATGTACAAGAAGTGAGGAGGAAGATAGGCAGCTACATAAATAATCACAATATAACAAAAAGACATATAAAGGGATATGAAGGCACAAAAGTGAAGGTAACGGCTTCTATTTTAAAAGGAGACCAAGGTCACATGTAACTTGGTCTTGAAGGAAGATTATAAATACATACCTAGTACAGGAAGAAAAAAAATATCACTGTCAGCGGGAAAAGAAAGTACAAAGACTCTAGATATAAGGAGTCCTATGGGCTAGAAAGTTGGCTCAGTGGTTAAGAGCATTTGCTGTGTCACTTGAGGACCTGAATTCAGGATCAGTACCCATGTAAAAAGACAAGCCTGTAACCCCAGCACCATGAGGGCAGAGACAGAAGGATCACTGGGGCTTACTGGCTGCCAGCATAGCTAGGAGCCTCATGTGTAGGGAGAGACTTTGTCTCAAAGAAATAAGGAGAGAGAAAGACTCGAAGACACTATACCTTCCTCTGACACACACACACACACACACACACACACACACACACACACACAACCTGCTATGCTTTGAGAACAGCAAGCAGCCTGGTAGAATTAGAATAAAAAATGATAAGTGTAACAACTGTGTTATTCAGGACCCTAAATAACCTTCCTCTCCTCTTTTTCTCCTTCTATTTATTCTCTCTGCCTAGCTACTGGCCATTCAGTTCTTTATTAGATCAATTGGGTCTTTTAGACAGGCACAGTAACCTAGCTTCACATAGTTAAACAAATGCAACATAAAAGAATGCAACACATCTTTGCATCATTAAACAAATATTCCACAACATAAACAAATGTAACACACCTTCAACTAATATCCACAACACCTTTTCTACCTTTCTTTGACCCTTGCCTTACATACACATCTATCTCCCACAGCCCTAACAACTCTAAAAATTCTTCCCCATCATAATTTCAGTAGCTTTCAGAACCACTGGATAAAGCAGGCCAGTTCTCCACTGAAAGAAAAAGAAGAGCCTTAAGTCCCTAAGAGAGAGACATTAAGTACTAGCTTACAAACAGCCAACCAATCAAAGCAGCTGTGCAGATTATAAAAGCTAAAAGAATCTCTTATCACTGAAACTAAGTTTGAATGCCTTCTTCACTCATTCCTTTCTAGCCAGTCACTCCCAGGGTCCATCCTCCAGGAACACAGTGAAAGCTGGAGTAGGAAAGATGGTCCAACAAATCCAGAGCCAGCTTACTCTTTAAAACAGTTATAGTTGCCTCACTTTACACACACACACACACACACACACACACACAGAGAGAGAGAGAGAGAGAGAGAGAGAGAGAGAGAGAGAGAGAGAGAGAGAGAGAAACTTAGGAGGCTGGAGAGATGACTTAGCAATTACAAGCACTGTCTGCTCTTCTAGAGGACCCGGGTTCAATTCCCAGCACTCACACGGAAGCTCACAACTGTCTGTAGTTCCAGTTCCAGGGGATCTGAAATCCTCTTCTGACTTCTGAAGGCACCATACACTTATATACATGCACACAAAACACTCATACACGTAAAATAAAATAATTTTAAATACTGCAAATAAGCTCTTATCCTTCTCTGCTCCCTCTTCTCTCTCTTTCGCTCTCTCTCTCTCTCTTCCCCTCCCCCACCCATTCCTTCAATAAACTCAACATGCCTCCTTGAAAAAAAAATACTGCAAATAAATAAATTCTAGATGCGTGGAGGAAAGACTAGATTTTCCTCAAATAGAATATTCTTAAGCATCAGCCATGCTGAAAATCTTTGAATTACTCACACAGAGAAGCCAGCTAGATTAAATCATGGTAGACAGAGCCAAAAAAGGTCAAGGAAATCCAGTGACACACAAGACCTGAAATCTGTAACTACATTAGGGAACAGTGGGAAGTGGAAAAAAGTATGATCTCTGAAGAGTTCGATACTGATACTGATAGATGACTTAGTTCTAAAGGTATAATCCTTTGGACTCACCAAGATAGGATAAACAATGGAATATTTTCTCTGAATTTGTCAAATGCTAATAGACTGGGCATTATTGCTATAATTCTTGCCTGTAAATATTGTATAGTTACTGTACAGTTTTTCTGATATTAGCTATAACCTTTTTGACAAAAAAGGGAAATATGGTGATATATATCAAATAAAGATTGCCTGAAGATCAATCAGAGAACAGAGCGAGCCACAGAATTAGCCATAGAGGTCAAGGTGTGGTGGCACAGGCCTTTAATCCCAGCACTAGGAAGGTTGAGACAAGAAGGGTAGAGAAAGGAACATAAGGTAGAAGGAGGCAGAAGTTTGGCCCTTCCATTTCATCCTGTGTTTCCCTTCCCTTCCTCTATTCAGTCTGAGGATTTGTGGAGACAGGATCTACCCCTTCCAGCCTGAGGATTCAGTTTTGGTGGGAAGTGGTTGTGGCTTCTTCCTCTGTCTCTCTGATATGTCAGCTCTTCCCCAATATCTAGCTCCAGTCTTTTATTTAAAGACCAATTAGGATTCATACAACATAGTTAAATAAACTTAATCTCCTTTCTTTTTTTTTCTTTTCTTTTTTTTTTTTTTTTTTTTTTTTAGCATGCCTGGCTCACTATTTTATTTCTAATTGTGTCACACATAACAGAATGGAATGAAATCAAGTATTAGATCTAGGATGACCAACAGCATATATGACTATTAAAAACTCTCCTGAATTTGATTTGGGGGCTTTTGTTCGTTTGCTTCTGTAGGCTTTACTTGACTCTGAGGTAATTTTGGTTATGACTGACAAGACTTCAAGTCAATCCACTTAGCAAACAAAACTGTCAGCTCCATAACATATAAACATATAAGGTGATTAAAGAAGAATTAAGGAATTGGACCTTGGGGTGGTGCAGAAGAATTTCTCCAGATGGGTCATCTTCTCTTGATGCTTCTTGTCTTCTGGGCTTTCACCTGGGGACATTTGGCTTCCCCATTTAATGAAGAATAGCACTGTTGGAAGATCCAGACATACGTTCTTTGTTTGTTGATCAATGGCCATGCAGTCCTCCTGGGCTTTAGTAAATTGTCTGAAGATTGAAAGAAACTCATTTCTTGTTCAGCTCTTTTGAGGGCACGCATGTTCAGCTGCTTCTCATCTCCAGCCTTCTCCATCTTTTGAAAATGCCCATTGCATAGTCCTTAACCTCTCAGGATAGTACAGGACTGCTGTAACGTGTCTGGGTTTAACCTGACCTGTTTCATACATGTCTGTCTTCTTCGGGGGTCGGATGGAGCTTAATCTCCTTTCTTATAAATAGGAAATCCTATTTATCTCAGAATACTACTAAAAATATTGAACAAAGAACATAAACCGCGACGTACAGTAGCACACATCTTTAATCGAAGCACTCAGGAGGCAGAGGCAGGGGGAATCTCTGAGAGTTCTAGGCAAGCCTGGTCTACATAGAAATCTCCAGGATAGCCAAGGCTACATAGAGATAGCCTGACTCCAAAAACAAGCAAACAAGCAAACAAACAAAATAAAAACAAACAACAACAAAAACACTTAAGTCTATTAGACCGAGTACTTAAATAATTTCACTTTCTTCCCAGGATCACAACATTGTCCTTTTGCACAATTAAGGAAGGGTAGTCCCAATCAACACAGACTACCATAAGAAACACGCCAGGATACCACAATTTAAGACAGTAAAGTATTAAGAATTCTATCTATAAGCACAAGTCAAAAACTGTATCAGAACTCAAAAAAACAGGATGTTTTTTTGGAGCCAGGGATGTAGCTCAGTTGGTAAAGTGCTCATCTAACTTACACAGAGCCCTGCATTTGATACTCAGCACTGCATAAAATTAAGCAAGGCTGGGAAGCTGGCTCAGATGGTAAAGTAAATATAAGGACTGGAGTTCAGCCCCCACAAACAAACATAAAAAAATCTAAGCATAGCAGTTGCACCTATAATCTCAGTGTTAGGATGGGAGGAGTAGGAGGATCTGTAACAGCCAGCTAGTCTAGCCAAATTAGTGAGTTTCAGGTTCAGTGAAACTGTCTCAAAAAATAAGGTGGTGAGAAATTGAGGAAGACATCAGTCATCAACCTCTAACCTCCAGGCTCATGCACACACATGAGCACACACACAAATACACACATAAACACAAATTAAATTCTGACTGGCTGGGAGTGGTAGCACATACCTGTAGCCTCAACACTCATGGGGTAGAGGCAGGAGGACCAATGCTCAAGGACATCCTCAACTGCAGTTTAAGGCCAGTCTCTATCACAAGAGACCCTATCTAAAAAAATTCGAAAACCTTTTTAAAGCACCTAAATAAAACTAGAGATTTGCTCAAGACAATGAATGGGTCCAAGACCATATACTCAGCCCTACTAACAAATACAAGATACTGAGCTCCAAAAACTTCTTCTGGGCCATCGAGATGGCTCAACAGGTAAAGAAAGTACTTGTCATACTAGCCTGACCATCTGAGTGCAATTTCTTCCTGGATCTCTACCAAACTCAAATCTGTAGATAGATGAGCCTGTCTTTGTTCATTCAGTCTATGAAAATAACATAGCTAGAATGACTTAAACAATATCCATTCATCTCTAATGGTTCGGGAGGTTGGTAAGGGTCAACAAAGACACCAGCAGACTTGGCATCTTGTCTCACTTCCTAGTTCAGAGATTCTTCTCACTGTGTCCTCCCCTGGCAAAAGGGGCAAGCTCAATGAAGCATGCATCCGTCTGTCCATCTGTCTGTCTGTCTGTCTGTTTTAAGGACACTAATCTCATCTATAAGGACCCAGGACTTATGAGCTAGCAAATGATCCACCTCTAACACCTCTAACATGAGGAGTTGGTATTTCAACACGTTTGGGTGGGACACAAGCATTCAGTCACAACATTCTGCCTTCACCCCCCTGAATGCAAAATAAATTCATAACATCCAAAAAGAAGTGAAGTTTTTTATGTTCATTTCTTGTATTAACTTGTTTCACTAATTTAAGTATCCCATAAATCTTGACCATTAGATATAGATTTAAACTCAGTGCAATTCATCCTGAGGCAATGTGCTTTTCACGTGGAAAACTAAACAACTCATGAGTTTCAACATACAATGGAGACAGGGCTGGAAAAATGTCAGTTTAAAGTATGCACTAGGCCAGGCATGGTGTTGAACGCCTTTAATGAAAGCACTGGGGAGACAGAAATTGGCAAACCTCTGAGCTCAGGGCCAGCCTGGTCTACAAAAAGAGTTCTGAACAGCCAGTGTTACACAGTGAGACCCTGTCTGAAAAACAAAAACGAAATCTGAAATGACTGTGCTGCTCTTGCAGAGAACCCATATAGACTGGTTCACAGCCACCTGTAAGTCAAGCTCCAGATATATAATGTCTCCACAGGCACCCTCCACACACATGCACATACCCATACCCACCCCCACACGCACATACATATAATTAAAAATAATAAATCTTAAGAAGAAATATAATGGTGGAAATTAGAAGTCTGGCTCAGTTGTAGAACACTTATGTAGCATATTCATGTTCCTAAGCACAATATCTAGCAACATAAAACTAAACTTAAAAATAGGCAAGAGCAAAATATACTAAGGAAGGATGACCTCAATTACAATAGTCTATGAGAAAGCACATCGAAGACTTGCCCTCTTAAAATGAGGTGACATTGTTCCTATGGCTTCGGACAGATGTCATATAGCTGCTGAAAGCAAAATAATTATCCTCCCTTTGGCAAACAAGGAACCAACCCTAATGATCTATGAATCACCTTCAGAAGCTTCTTTTTTTTCTTGTTTTCAAGGTCAGTGCCTGACTTCTGCTGAAATAGCTAAGGCTATAAGCTCACTCATACTAACCTCCTTATCATCACTAGAACACAGCCTTAGCATCCCCTTCCAAACATGAGCCTTCTCAATCTATCTGCCAATCTGCCTGTCTGCCTATCTATTTATCTGATATGTACCTGTCTGCCTATCTATCTATCTATCTTTATCTCTATATGGATATCCTGAGAGTTTTCCAAATTTTTAAGTTCTAAGTTTATTGCTTTTTCTTTGTCATTGTTTGTTTAAAAATTCCTTCAGCCATTTATTTCCTCTATATTTTACTATACTATAGTATAATAGTATAATATAACATAATATAATCAGGAAGGAGGAACGAAGCTACACCTTCAATAACTTTGCTTAGTTAAAGCTAAAATGGTTCAATAGTGGAAGCTACTTGCTGCCAAGTCTAACAATCTAAATTCAATCCCCACTGATTGATTAGGTACTGGAAGGAGAAAACCAACTCCCCAAAGTTGCCCTCTCACCACTATACACTCACCGTGGTGTGGGTGCACACATGTGCATACACGAACACACAGTAATCAATCAATAGAGATAATAAAAAAATGTTAAGGAATTACTTTAGTTAAATGCTCCATTTCTTTGCATGCAAGTTCTACTTTGCACAGAACAGTACAACATGAATGCAACTTACTTTACTACTTTAGAAGGATCACTTTTCCTCCAGTTTCCAATACTTTTCTGATTTCTAAGACCTCATTAGAATCATTTTTACCAACCAGATTTCTACCAGCATCCTTTTGAGAATTGAGAATTTGAGAATTTTGAAACCCTGAGACTTTCTCTACAGCTTTTTTCCCTTAAACTGTCATTGAGATAAAATTTAAATGTCTATTAATGAAAATAAAGGTTTTTCTAATATGTACCCCTAAATTATCCCATGCTGTCTTCATTGACTCAATTACGAAGTCACTTTTACATTTTTAGGTATTTATTACCTATCTCTTGGTTACAATTTGTTTCAGTCTTATTTACATTGTTGTAATAAAAATATCATAAACTCCATGGTTTAAAAAAATAAATATTTACTTCTCATAGTTCTAGAAGACAGAAGTCCAAAACCAAGGAAATGGCATGTCCCCAGTGAGGGGTCCACTTACAGGTTAGGGGATAACTGTCTTCTTTACTGTACCCACCTATGGCAAGGATGCTCTCTGGAGTTTCATTTATAAGGACAATAATCACATTCATAAGTGATCAATCCTCACAACATAATCATCTACTGAAGGCCCCACCTCTTAACACCATCACACTAGGGTTAAGATTTTCAAATACTAATTTGGAGCAAGAGCAGTGTCATAAGAATTCTCTAGCAGAGTCCTAGCAATCAAGGATCTGGTGGTTATGAATTTAGAGATAAGGACAAATGCTGCAAGTTTTCAGCTGAGACACATGTCCTCCTCTGTGATTGACAGGTAGGGTGAACACTCAAGGACAGGCAGTTTCTCTAAAGGTGTTAAGTCCTGTCACATGGGACCCAGGAATCTGAGCCTAAGATCTAGGGTGACCTTAGCAGCATGACTACCAAGAAATGACATCATTATTCCTGACAGAGTTTCTTCAGAACTGGTAGAAACCACATCTGATTTTTATGGTCCCAGAATCTAATATAAAGCAGGTGTAAACAGATTTTTATGACCTGTAACCATCACACTCACATACAAGCTAGCATGGCCATGTCTGGTACTTAAGACCTACTCTTCAGGCCTTTGAATACACTTCTTCTATCATCTAGAATTATCTTCCTTAATTCCATTTACACAAATAATTCTTACAAAGTTTCAAGTGCCACCTCCTCAGGTGTGTTACCCTAATCCCTTATTTCCACTGAATGACAATCATCATGCGGTGTGGTATTTATTTTCTGGCTTCCAACAACACTACAAACTCTAGAAGAGCAGAAACCATATTTGTATACCATATTTATCATAGCGATTGCCAAGACCTAAGACAGCAGTGGGTAGAGGTATTACCCAGTATGTTAAGTGAACACACAAGTGAATGAACAAGCAAGCTCCACTCTGAAATGATTCTGGGATAACTGAAAGTCAAGACTGTCAAATGAGCCCTAAGCTAGCAATAGCTCATTTACCAACAATCCTAAGAGTCTATAAATGCACAGGCATGAAAGATAATAGTATATTTAGTGATTAGTAGAGTCTGAAAGGAAGGAGAAATAAAATAGGTTTTACAAGCACTAACCTCTGAGTGCTATATATGCCTGGTAAAGAATATAATTGGTTTATTCATTTATATAACTGCCTACCTATCTATTTGTTTATCTATTTAGAGAAGTTTGTGAACTTCATATATTGCTGAGGATGACCTTGAATTTCTGAACTTCCTACAGTGCTGCGATTACAGGTACACAACAACACTACGCCCAGTTTATGTAGTGGTAGAAATCAAACTCAGAGTTTAATGCATTCTAGGAAAGCACTGTACCAAGTGAAAGAGATCATTCCCCAGCCCAGAACATAGTTGATTAACCTACATGACAGGTCACTATTTAACTTGGATTCACTAAGGTCTTAGGTCCCTACTGTAGGTATCATCCTGTTACATCTTATTACAATGAGCAACTTTTGTAGCTCATAGATTTATTTCATTTTCTTGAGCTAAAGAGACAATTTAAAATAAGTGTCTCCAAGGATATTTGTCCAAATAATACTAGCTCAATTTCACTACACAAAGTTATAAACATGAATGTGGGATAATGCTCTTGTACACCGAAAAGAATTGTTACTCATATTGATTTAATAAAATGCTGATTAGCCAGTAGCTAGACAGAAAGTAGAGGCAGGATAACCAGACTAGGAGAATTTGGGGAAGAGGAAAGGCAAAGAAGCAGATGCCAGCTAGACACAGAAGCAAGACAAGAATGCTGGACCAAACAAAGATACTAAGCTATGTGGCTAAACATAGATAAGAACCATGAGTTAATTTATATGTAAGAGCTAGATAGTAATATGCTTGAGCAACTGGCCCAGCAGTTACTATAATATTAATAAGCCTCTGAGTCAATTTGGAAAGTGGCTGCTGGGTATTTGAGAATTTCTAGTAGGATAGAAATTTCAGACTACATGTGAAAGCTATCTTAATTTAGAAAGACTAAAATCAAAAGGCTTGGATAAAGTCTTGATGACTTTAGTTACCTAGTCATGGCTGAAAACTGATATAACCTTTCTCAAAGGGTTGTAGGAAAGACTGTGGTAACACATGCAAAGGACCTAATAAAGCACATTACATGTAAATGAGGACCAACACATCTACTTTAAAGAAGAAAAGAAAATCATTCCTATAACACAGGAATATGATTTCATCCTAAATACTGAGTACTTTCACTTGACCTAAAGCAATGAAGAGACCCAAGAGGCCAGACCTACTCACATAGACTTGAGGCTGTACTGTCTCCTAGAAGAGAAATGGGCAGGCTGACCTGTTTCCATTCTCCATCCAGCTGTCTGAGCACTTCAGAAAATACAAGCAAGAGCGGGGTGGGGGCCTAAGGCTCTCCCAGAACTTCGGATCTATGATTAGCCTGGCTGGCCACCAGTCCTGAGAGGCACAGGACTATTACCTGCAAACTTGGTAACTATAGCTCTAGAAAAGCAAGTAGGACTAGGTGTTCCAGAACAAAAGTGCAGAGCAGTGTCCACCTGAACAATAAAATGTAGAAACAAATCAAAGTGACCAGAGATTTAAGAAAAAAGAAAAAAGCGCATCCATAGGTGCTGAGTCTTCCCAACAGCTGAGGAGGGACACAAATAATAAATCCCAAACCCTTCCCAACTTTGCTAGTTTTAAGATACAGTGAGCCTAAAGTAGGCCTTAACCTTTAAGTTATTTTCTTTGCCTTTATAAATACCTTCAGAGGCTCAGTCAGTGAGGTGCCTGCTGCACAATCCTGAGGAACTGAGTTCACATCCCTAAAACCGACATAAAAAGCCTGGTATATTGCTAATTGTCTGTAATCCCCAGGCAGAGGAAGCAGTGACGGAGAATGGATTCCCAGAGTTCACTGGACAGCTAGTTTTGCCTTGTGGGTGAGCTCCAGGTCTAGAGAGAGAGAGAGGGAGAGAGAGAAGGAGAGAGAGAGAGAGAGGGAGAGAGAGAGAGAGAGAGAGAGAGAGAGAGAGAGGGAGAGAGAGAGAGAGAGAGCGAGAGCGAGCTTATCTAAAGCAAACAATGTATAGAGAGGCTTGAAACATGGCTCACACGTTAAGACTAGGTATCACTCTTACAAAAGACCTGAATTCAGCTCACAACTGCTTGTATCTCCAGCTTCAGGGAAAGAACAACTCTGTGTTTCCCAAGTACAGGAGCAGAGGCATGGGATCCCAAGTGCTGGGATTAAAGGGGTGTGCCATCACTGCTTAGCTCTGTTTCTCTCCAAGACTGGGTCAATCTCATGTAGGACCTAGGTCTCACAGTGAGACCCTACCCCTAAAAAAGAGACAGGAGGAAGGAAAGTAAATAATAAACGGGAACAAGTCAGCTTACCCTCTCCAAATCCCAGCCACTCTAGACTCAAAACACTTTTACCTCATAGCACCCAGCAAAAGACTTAGAAATGCAAGCAAGTGATTTCATGAAATCAGAATTCTGGGTGCTAACTGAAAGCTCCCCTTAAAGAAGCCTGACTGAAAACAGACAGGAGGAGGAGATGTACCTGTTTCCTGCCTTTCCCAACCTTAACACCGCTATCAAAAAAAAAAAAAGGCAAGACAACCATAGGAAATTCTCCAAGAATTATAAAGTTATGTGATGAAAGATAAAAAATTTGATTACAGTTCTGTGAGCTTGTGCATGCACATATATACATGCAATTTTCTGTGGGCATATAGTCTTTTCTTTTTAAAAAAAAAAAACTTTATTTATTATTTATTTATTTGCCTTGGTGTTTGCCTGGAACTGGAACTACAGACAGTTGTTAGCTGCCATGTGGGTGCTGGGAATCAAACCCGGGTCCTCTGGAAGAGCAGACGGTGCTCTTAACCGCTGAGCCATCTCTCCAGCCCCGCATATAGTCTTTTCTATACTCTACCAACAAGCCACAAGGAACAGTAAAAGAGTAACTACTTCCAAAATGTCAGGAATTATGTTAGACTGTCTTAACACAGAAATGAGAGATCCAGAGTCTCATTAGCCCTTTGAGATTCTGTGAAGTGTTCTCCCCTCACAGCTAAACTAAATATATACAGAGTATAGGTAAGCCATGTGATTTAAAGAAACAGATTCTGAGCCATTGAAATTTGACTGTTAAATGGATAATGCCTATATTAACATATCTAATGATAAACAGTGTCCATTGAGGAGGTTAATTAATATAAAGCTGGCAAAAAAAAAAAAACTGAATCAGACATTTATTAGTAGTACCCATAATTTATTCACTCTACAAATATTTACTGAGTATTTATTATAGGCCAGGTATAACTGTAAGCCCTAAGAATCTAGAAATCTTGGCAATATGAAGGAAAGTCTAATGATGCATGCCTGTAATTCCAGTTCCTAGGAGGCTGGAGCAGAATGATGGTTTAAGACCATACTGAGTTTCAGGTAAATATGAGCTACTAAGACCAAGTCTTAAAGGCTCAAAAAGAAATGAAAAAAAATAAAAAAGGAGGGAGTAGGCAGCAAAATTCAAACATTCTGGTTGCATCCCTAAGACTGTTCCTTCTTTGAGACAAACACATCAGGATGCTCTATCAGCAAGGCTCTTACAAGAACAACTTGGCTTGCAAGTTCTGCATCCAAACTGATTCTAACTAGTTTAAGATAGATAGATAAATAAATAAATAAATACTCAGGCTCACCTGGAAAAGTGGAAAATGAAAGATCAGATGCCAAGTACAACGCCTAAAACCAGGTAAAACTGATCTGATGAAGGTGCCTGTGTTTTTTACTGCCAACCTCTACTAACCTTAGCTCTTTATAACATTACTGCTTCTGCCTCTGCTCCTCCAGTAAGACTTCACACAACTTCCAAGTAAAGCATAGGAAAAAAAAAAGTGGCATTCTTTTGTTTTAGAGAGATAAACATGTACATCTCACTATATAACCCAGGCTGGCCTAAAACTCACAATTCTTTTGCCCAGATTGCCACGCACCATGATTATTGGTATTCATCACAATGCTTCACTATTGGGGGGTAATTAACTCTTACTTTATAGCTTTTTAAAAACCTTTTACTAAGGTTTTATTAGGTATACAGTGTTGTGCCTGCAGTTCAGAAGAGATTGCCAGATCTTATTCTAGATGGCTGTAAGCCACCATGTGGATGCTGGGAATTGAATTCAGAACCTCTGGAAAAGCAGCCAGTGTTCTTAACCACTGAGCCATCTCTCCAGCTCCCTCTTTTTTAAAATCCTAAAATAGAAAATAATGTTATGCCAACATTAATGTACAAGCTAACAATAATGTCCTCTACGGGTCTGTAAGACATTTTCCACACTGTGCACCACAAACAAGTTAGATTAGAATAGGAACTCCACAGTGTGGAAAGCAGAAGCAAAGTACCAATGCCTGTAGCTATTCATTGCTTTCAGGGTACCAAAGCATACTGTGGGTAATACATACCTGATTGATGAACTATGAATTATTGTGCTATTCTTACTCAACTAAACTAATCCTTATTATATAAATGCTATTACAGAATATTCACAAATAGGTTAAATAAAAAAGACAGCCCAACAAGAATTAGAGACAATATTAAAATTAAATACAAAAATAAACAAGAAAAATGACAGAGATAATACTTTTATTCCTAATATAAGCAAAATTACAAGGTAAAAGCAACTTAATTGTTCCAAACAGTAAGTTGAACAACAACAACAACAACAAAATCAAATTCATCAAAAGATGACTTAATGAAAAATAAAATCTTCACTATGCTTAGATATAATAAATGAGGTGTCAGTAAATATTTTGTATAAAGGGTCAGACAGTTAATGATGATGGCACACATCTTTAATTTCAGCACTTGTGAGGCAGAGGCCAGCCTGATCTACAGAGCTAGTTCTAGAACGGCCAAGGCTACACAAATAAACCCTGTCTCAAAAAACAAAAATTAAAAAAAAATAGGCTTGAACACCATGCAGTCTTTATTCTAATTAATTACTCTATACAGCAAAAGTAGCCACAGAAGATATCTAAACAAATGAGTGTTTCCAGGTTCTAATACAAATTTATCTTTAAAAGATGTAACTTGCTTATTCTTGTATTACATAATGGTGAAATTAATCCATTATGATTAAAAATACATCTAAAAGTCAAAATAGCAACACTGCTGGAGTCGAGGCCACTGGAGAGGCTGAGGAAGGAAATTCACTTGAGCCTAGAAATTCAAGGTCAGCCTAGACAAAACAATCAAACCCCATATTTTAGAAATGTTTTAGTGTGTGTGTGTGTGTGTGTGTGTGTGTGTGTGTGTGTGTAAACTTGGAGGCCAGAGAAGGGTATTGGCCTGAAGTTGAAGTTACAACTGCCTGATGTGGGTGCTGGGAACTAAACTCAGGTCCTCTGGAGGGTAAGTAAACGCTCTTAACCACTAACCCATCTCTCCAGTGCCCTAAGTAAAAATAAAGTTTTAAGACGTAAAATTCATACATGAAAATTATTAATCAAGTGTAGTGGCACACATATGTAACCCTAGCATTTGGGAGGGTAAGTAGGAAAATTATAAAGTTAAGGCCAGCTTGAGTTACATAATGAGACACTATCTCCAAAAACCAAAGTTGAACAAATAAAATTTGTCTGTCTGAACATCAACATTTCTAATTTTTCTGTAATATCTAAAGCCTAGAATTATCCAAAACAGCCTTAAAATTACATATAATTCTTGTTTCATAGTAAAAAGCAAAGACAATTTGAAGGGAGGGAAGGCTAGCCAAAGAAACCCATACTGACTCTAAAACTAAAGCTTGCCGAAGAAACTCACCCTGAGACCCCGCCCAATGAAAGAAACACTTTATCCCTGAACTTAGAAACACAGTTTGTTCCTAGAATCAGAATCCATGAAAGAAATAGGCCCTGGCCTTAGAATTAAGAGTCAAAATCTAAAAAAACAAAAAAACAAAAAACAAAAAAAGCCAGTGAAAGAAACCCAGTTTGGCTCTGAAATCAGAGCCATCTCTGTCTGACCAACGAAACTAACCAATCCCTGAGCATGAAAAACTAACCAATGCCAGAGTCTCCCTGGAGAAGTTCTGCCCCTCAGAAACCCTATATAAACCCCTCTGCCAGTTCAGTTGTTGGGCTTTTACCCACCCATCACTCTCCTGCATTCTTCCTTCCCAAATAAATTTTCTCAAGAGTCTCCGGTGAAGATATTCGTTCACTGGCAAAAAGAAGAACTTGCAGAGAGATTCCCTTAGGAGACTAAGCAGAAAAAACTTTGCAGTGATGTTCCCTTGGGGAAGGAGGAGCTGAACAAGGCATGGCGGAACAGAAGAACCTTGCTGAGACATCCCTTAGGGGACTAAGCAAGGCAGAGAGGAAAAACTAGCAACCTTTTGCTGGAGCGGAGGAGACTGCTACATTTAGCAGAGTGAAGGCAAAGAGGTAATATCTTGGACAGCAGGGAAAAAGAAGCAGAGCTCTGCTGGGAAGCTCCCTTCCGTTGGAGGAAGTGGAGCCAAGCTCAGCGGCAGAGGCTCTTCAGGACAGGAAGAGGATTGCTGTATCCTGTGGGGAGACCATCTCCTACCACACCCCAGCTTCAGATATAGCCAGACTTCCACAAGGGTCAGGACACCTTTCTCTCCAAAACTGAGCTGTCCCATTACTGCCCCAGCCACCAGAGCTGTCCTAACAGATCCAGGTATAGCCTGACTTGACAAACAGTCAGGAAACCTCACAACCACCTCACAACCACCACCACCGAGTTGTAACACTCAATTACACAATTACCATTGGTGAAATATTTGCTCTTTCTTGTCACAGTTTAAAGGAGGACTTGAATAGTACCTGGAAAACAATTCTTTCAAAAATTATAATCATCACCAACTATTATTAAAGTATAAATAAATGTCATTTGAAAAACAGTATTAGTACTCTATAGGCATTTTTGGAGAAGGCAAATTTTGATATAAAAATCTATATGCTTATAAATAAAGATATAAGAAGACAACTTTTGGAGGCCCTGTTATGAGTCTATGTAAGAAAAAAAAACAGTATTACAAATCATGAAACATAAAAGAGTTTTTACAAGTATTTATTTTCTGTAAGGTGTGGTAGCACAGGCTTTGACTCCAACAGAGGTAAGACTATCCTTGTAAGTCTGAGACCAGGCTTTTTTACATAGTAAATTCAAGGCCAACCAAGGCTGTCTCAAAAAAAAAAATTAATTTTTAAGGGCATTTGCTACATTACACTAGTAAAAAGATTCCTAAGTGAAAAATACTCAAGAAAAACCCTATTTTACAGGCTCAACAGGCAAAACTACTATTCAAGCACTCAGGCAAAGAAAATTGCTGCAAATTCAATATCAGCCTATCTCAGAGGAAAGAAAGGGCAAGAATGTGGTGATATATTATATATTTAATAAAATCAGCCTGGAATATCAGAGAACAGAATCACCCACAGTCAAGCCATGAAGGTCAGAAAGTGATGACCCGCGCCTTTAATCCCATCACTCATGATACAGAGATTTTTCTGGATTTCTGGGAGTTCAAGGCCTAACAGCCAAGTAGTAGTAGCTCACACCCTTAATCCCAACTCTAGGATTATGATGCAGAGTTGAACCCAGAAGTGAAACAGCTGAGCAGGGAAGATATATAAGGCAGGAGACAGCAGAAATTGAAGAATTCTGTAGAAGTGACCAGTCGGGCTGAGGACCCTTACCCTGTTCAGTCTAAGAAGTTGGCTGGGTGAGAACTGATTGCGGTCTGTTTCCTCTCTCTGATATTCCAGCTTTTCCCCAATATCTGGCTCCAGGTTTTCATTATATGCTAACTAGAATTTGTGCAATAGGAAAAGAGGAAGAATAAGAATGAAGAAGAAATTCCCTTTTTCTATAATAACAAACAAAAAAGAAAATAATAATCTCTATGAAATAAAAACTTCTTTTATTAAAATAAGACTTCATCTTTAAAATAATAAAAATTAAGATTTTCTGGAGTAACTACTTAGTTGTAACCACTTTAGAGCAACTACTAGAATTACAATTTTAAAAAAAGAGTCCTGGGCTGGAGAGATGGCTTAGTGAGTAAGAGCACTCACTGGTTGCTCTTTAAGAGGACCCAGGTTCAATTTCTGGTACTTACATGGCAGCTCACAGCCATAACACTCCAAGTGATCGCTTTAATTACTGATTACCCTGAGTCCATTGGGAGCTTTGTTTAGAGGGCTTGTTGGGCTCATATATAAATTAGCTATAGATACGAGGTGCTCTGGTGAACTGAAAATGTATATCTGACTTGTGGGAAACATCGTAGGTTTTCTCACTTATCACTGTAGATGATTATATATGGACATGACAATAAGAAGAGTGGGATTTTTCTCTGTCAATATGAATATTATCCCTATTTACTGCATGAATGGGGGATTTCCCTTATTTCCATCAGAGTAATATACTTGCTTTAATTCTTAAGCATCAGTGATACAAACATATGCTGAATTACCTGTAAAGAATGCATTTAAAACTATTTTAAATATGTTTTTATTTATAAGACATTATTTACTAAGAAAATGGTTCTATTACAGTTACTATTCTAATCCAGTCATCAAGATATCCTTAAGAATTTGCAAGTACTTTAGATTTTTAAAAATGAGAGGACTGTGTAACCACCCTGCTGTTCCTTCAATGCTACACAATAAAATCCAGAAATGGAAAAAAAATGTGACCTGTCAGCTTCCTGCCACTATGTCTGCAGCTGTGTTGCTGTGCCTCCTTGCCATGATGGACTCTAATCCCTCTGGGACCATAAGCCCAAAAAAAACCCTTCCTTCTATAAATTGCCTTGGTCCTAAAAATATATCATAGCAATAGAAAGCACACTAAGACAGAGTTCAAGATTAGATGCTGAAAATTATGTCAACTTACCCCAGAATGTAGTTGTCTAAAAACATTAATCACTATTTCATATGTATTTTGCCAATCAAAGTAGCTTAACCAAATGGTTGTGGTTCAAGTCTCTGAAGATCTTTATTTGTTTGTTTTGTTTGTTTGTTTTAGGACTAAAGCTATCTGTGGGTTTGACCAGAGCTGAAGGTTTTCCTATCTTAAGGGTCACTCAAACTTCTGAAGCTGGGGATGGTGGTGCACACTTTTAATACCAGCTCTTGGGAGACAGAGGCAGGTAGATTTCTGTAAGTTCAAGGCCAGCCTGGTCTACAAAGTGAGTTCCAGGACAGCCAGGGATGTTACACAGAGAAACCTGTCTTGAAACACAAACAAACAAAAAGGTATGTACCACCAAGACTGGCAAAACTTAACTTTTTTGATTTACGATTACATTACTAGATGTGTAAACATTTTATTGTTTCCCCTTGACAATCTCACCTGATCTTCAGAAACAAAACAATTCCTTGAGGTTTTATCTTATTTGTTGTATTTTTGAGTCAGTGTATGACTCTATAGCCCAGACTGCCCTGTAACTCACTGAGATCCTCCTGCTTCAGCCTCCTGAGTGCTGGGGTCACATATGTGAGCCACTATGCCACCAGCATTAATGTTATATAAATAAAGACATTCAGATTCAGATAAATGACTAGATCTTAGCTATCAATTTGAAATCAAGATTCTAGTCTACAAATTCTATCTTTTCACTACTTACTACTACTTTGCATAGTTCTCAACAAAGTAGATGCAGAGCTGGGAACTGGCTGGGCTTCACAGATTTGCTACCTCACTCCCCTGTTCCCCTGACCCTTGCAGCCCTGACTTGTTTCAGTCAGGCCTCACCCTGCTCCTTTTCTTCATAGGCTGAGATGCTGACAAGCCTACGACACAGCCTCCTATTACATATATAAAAGATGTGTCATCACCCAACTAACTGGCAGCTCTCAATCAGTGACCTTATTCTCACAGTGGCCCCAGACTATCAAATACACATCAATGGGTAAGATCTAAGGAACCAAATGTCTTCTGAAATGTATTTGATGGCAGAGATCTGCACAGCAGCCAACAGCAACCAAACCACCCTTTGATATCTGCTGGGATCTTAAACCTCATAATCATTACTGACTGTAGAAATCCCAACAGTAAACTTTCAAGGGTTTAAATTTAAAGATACATAAGACTCAACACTATTTTCAAAAATTAATTCAGAGCCAGGCATGGTAGTGCATGCCTTTAATCAGCACTCAGGAGGTGGAGGCAAACAGATTTTGAGTTCCAGATAAGCCTGGTCTACATATCTATTTCTGAGCCCATCAAAACTACATAGTGAGACCCTATCTCAAAAATCAAAACACAAAAAAAGCTTAACTCAAAATGGATCAATAACCTAAACATAAAAGCTAAAACAATAAATCTTTATGACCTTGGCTTTGACAATAGGTTCTTAAAAATGACCCAAAAACCATGAACTATAAAATAATGTAGAGTCCATAAAATCTATGATCTGAGATATGGCTCAATGGTAGAGCAGTTGCCTATATGTGCAAGGTCTTTAGTTCAATCTCAGCCCTGAAATAAACAAACAAACAAACAGACTAAATAGACAGACAGACTAAATAAACTAAAAGCATTGTCCACCAAAGGACTTTATGAAGAATGCAAAAAGTCAACCTTTTGGAAAGAATATTTGTGAACCACAATTATAATAGTCTAGTATCCAATGTAAAAGAATTTACAATCTCAACAAAAATACAAATGACCTAATTTCAAATAAATGACTTCAATACCTTTCTTCAAAAAAGACATAAAAATATCCAATAAACACATGAAAGATAATCAGCTTCAACAGTCACCAAGGAAGTACAAATCACGCTACACTGAGATATCACTTCATATACAGAATACCTACTAATTAAAGGAAAAATGAAAATTAAAAGTAATTAAAAACAAACAGAAAAAAAAAACAAGTTTGGCAAAAATGTGGAATGTTCCCCTAAAATATACAACCCTTATACATTGATTATAAGGACACAGATGGTACAACCACCATGGGGAAAAGAGTTTGGGGTCACTCAGCTCATATAGCATGTGTCTAGCATGTGTGAAGCCTAAAGTTCAATACCCATCACTGGGGAAGAAAAATTAAAAACCAACAAAAAGTTAGTTCCTCAAAAACTTTACAGAGTTAACACATTACCTCACAATTCTACTCCCCCAAAATTGAAAACAGGTATTTAAACAAGTATATGTAAAAAAAGAAAAAAAGTAAGTTCAGGGGCTGGAGAGATGGCTCAGAGGTTAAGAGCACTGACTGTTCTTCCAGAGGTCCTGAGTTCAATTCCCAGCAACCACATGGTGGCTCACAACCATCTATGATGACATCTGGTATCCTCTTCTGTATAATGTATACATAATAAATAAATAAATCTTTAAAAAAAAAAAAGTAAGTTCACTATAACACTGGCTAGGGTTAGGGTCAGTGCTAGGGTAACAGATGTGCTAATTATTACCACCCATGTCTATACTAAAAAAATAAATAAATAAATTGTCTGTTTAGTTTGGTTTTGATACAAGGTCTCCCAACTTGGGCTGCCTGGAACTAACTACCTTGACAAGACTGGCCTCAAATTGTGGCAATTTTCCTGCCTCCGCCTCTGAGTAGTAGAATTACAGGCACGAGCTGCCATGCAGTTTTTTTTTGAAGTGCTGGCCTACTTCTACCTCACCAAATACTAGGGTTAAAGAGGTAGGCTGCCATACCTGGTTTGACTGCACAATTACCAATTATTTATTAAGGTGGCAAACCTTATGTTTTACATATTTCACCAAAATTAGCAACAAGAGCAACCAAAAAAAAAAAAAAAAAAAAAACCACAACTTTTTAAAAATGGAACAAAGCAAATATGGTAATACACATCTGTGATCCCAGAACTTGGGAGGTAAAGAAAAGAGAATTAAGAGTTAAAAGTCATCTTTTTTAGCAAGTTCTCAGTATCTGTTAATTGCCTGTTTTGGGTTTTTTTTGGGGGGGGGAGTTAAAGATTTATTTATTATGCATGCAGCATACAGAAGAGGGTACCAGATGTCATTTTAGATGGTTGTGAGTCACCATGTGGTTGCTGAGAATTGAACTCAGGACCTCTGGAAGAGTAGTCAGTGCTCTTAACCTCAGAGCCATCTCTCCAGCCCTTGATTGTCTGTTTTGTATAACATAATGCAGCCCTGGATCATGTAAGGCAAGGGGGAAAAAGTCACTTTTTTGTTGTTGTTGCTACACAGAATCTGAGGCTAGTCTGGTCTACATGAGACCCCATCTTAAAAAAAAGATAGCTCAGCCAGTAAAACTATTTGCCAATAAGCATGACAAACTGAAACTGATCCTCAAAATACCGAAACTGATCCTCAAAATACCTATGAAAGCTGGATAGAGTGAGCTGTGGAGCTCACAGTCTCCCAACACTTGCAGGATGAGATGGGCAGTGAGATAGGAGACCTGGCCTCAAACTCACAGCCAACCAGCCTGGACTACAACACGCAGCAGCCTCAAGAGGTAGAAGGCAAAAACCAGCTCCTAAAGGTTACCCACATGTTACCACATGGTGTTGCAGGGCATCCACAGCCACTCTTGCATCCCCTGATGAAAGTGTGTGCTCTGTAAACACTGACAGCCTGACTTCCATCCCCAGACCCCACAGTGGCAGGAAAGAAATAACACCTCAAGGCTGTCCTCTGGTCTCCACACATCTACATGCACACAGGGCACCCACAATAACGACATTTTTTTTAGTTTTTTAAAGGGTGTGTGTGTGTTAAAACAAAGTGTGCCACTTGAGTCATTTATAAGCATGCAATCAAATGGTGGTGCATGCCTTTAGTCCCAGGACTCGTGTTGTATACTCAGCTCGCTTTTTGATACAGCACAAGTATGGTTATTGCCTACAATCGGCTAGGCCCTCCTATAACAATTAGCAATGGAGAAAATGTCCCCACATGCTAATCTAATGGAAGAAATTCAACTAAGGTTCCCTATTCCTAGGTGACTTGGGTGGTGTCAACTTAATGATAAAAACTAACCAAGACCATGAACTTCCTAATTATTCTACTAAAGAAGGTAGTCACAATGGGTTACAGACAGTAAAATTTCACTGGTTTGAAATATTCTGAATAGGTAAACCCTTACTGATAGTTCCATGGGGAGAGGGAAATGGGAAAAACTGCTTAAGAAAATAAAAGGGTATTCCTTTGGTGTAATAGAAGTACTTTAATTTTGTTGGGTTTTGTTATTGTCTTCAGTGCTGGATGAACCCACAGCCTGCACATGCTAGGCAAGTGCTCTAGCACTGAGCTACACCCTCAGCCCAAAGAAAATAGTTTAGAACTACCTAGTGTGGTAGGTGTACATTTCAGGCACACTGTCCCTCACCTACTTCCTGGTTTTTTATACTCTGCTTCCTCTGTGGTTAATGTGCTATCTCTCGGCTTCCTACTCTTGGCCCCGGTCCCTTCCCCATCATTACAAACATCTAGCCCTCTGGAACTGTACACCAAAATAAATTCTTCTCTAAGCTGCTTTGGGTCATGGTATTTTATCATGTTAGTGACAGCTCAGTCACTAACAGAGAACTGAAGAAAGTATTTCCCTAAGGTAAACTAGTTATCATATAGATTGAATATAATGTCTTGATTCTTAGTACTTTGTCCTATTAACTTATGCCCAGTTCACATACAAATACTTAACAGATCACTTACTATACATCTTTTGCCAAGAGAATGTCATTCTACATTTTGGTAACTCTTCACAAGTAGGTTGTCAAAAAGATTAAGCCCCACTACAGAAACTCTCCAACATCATACAAAAATAAAATGGTACAATGAACCACTCCCACTAAAGGAGTGGCTTATCCTCCCCCACCCACCTCCCATCACCCACCCCCAATCCCCCCACCCTCTGTAAACAATCTACAAAATGGAATTTTCAGTACCTCTAAGGCCCTGGTTTCAGAAAGTGTTCTTGTAGAGGACCTAAGTTCAGTCCCCAGTACCTATGTCAGACAGCTCATACTGCCTGTAACTCCAGCTCCAGGGAATCCAACATGTTCTTCTCGTCTCTTCAGACAACTGCACATACCCCCATAAAGACATACATCCGTATAAAATAAAAAAATAAAATTACAAGATTATAATGAAAAATAAAATTAAAAGCTACAGCCATTAGGATCTCCAGCTAAGTAAAAAGACAAAACAAAAGCCAATAAATACCTTCCTCTCTAATGCCAGAAAATAAGGTCATACTCCCCCTATTCAAGTACCAGTTCCCAAATTCTACCTCTGCCCCTCTGGACCATCCAGCTCTGTCCCCTGCAAGTGTACTCTAGAGTCAAAACATGAAGCCTCTAATGGAAAAAACTATCAGTGTGAAGGAGAAACCAACCCATCTTGCAGATCCAAAGACCCAACTGAAAGTTGGACTCCATCATTAACTAGTGTTTTCTAAAGCAACTTCTCTAGTTCACACAGTGAACATTAAAACAAAACAAAACAAAGTCTGTTATGCAGAAGTTACCCAATAAATGGTGTTATAAGTACTTAGTATTAAAGACAAGGTCTCCCTGTCTACTCTCCTAGCACTCCAAGATTCCAGGGCAGTAAAGTCTAGAGCGTCCACAATAAACGGCCCATTCCGAGGGCTGCAGCACCTTCACTGGTTACAGTTACTGATTTCTCCTCCCTTCAACCTCCTATCAGTTCAGTCCTCTACACTCCCTTCAACTTTGAAGAAATAAAATCATTAAATCCTGCATCGTCTTAAAAACATAACACTGTTCCTTCCCTCCCCGTGTCATTACATTTCTCTAATGAGAAGTCTTTTGTTGCCTCTGTACCCTCAGCCCCAGCAGTGTAGCTTCCATCCCCACCCCCACGGAAGCTGTTATCACTAAGGTCACCAATGACTCAGTAGCTTCATTTCAGGGCTCACCCTACTTGTTCTCTGCCACAACTGACACTTTTCCCTGTGTTAGAAACTCCACATTCCTGGCTTCCCAGAATAAATTTTATCTCTCTGACTGCTCCTCCTCAGCCAGCCTAACTTCTGTCTGTATGCATCAGAGTTTCTAGGGCTCTATCTTCACTCTGTCCCTATTTTATAAACTTTACTCAGTAGATCTCATTCTACTTTATGGTTTCTACTATCACTTATATGCCATCCTCTCTTCTCTCTTCTCTCTCTCTCTCTTCTCTCTCTCTCTCTCTCTCTCTCATTTCATGTGTTAAAAACATAATAATTGGGGCTGGAGAGATGGCTCAGTGGTTAAGAGCACCGTCTGCTCTTCCAGAGGACCCGGGTTCGATTCCCAGCACCCACATGGCAGCTAACAACTGTCTGTAGTTCCAGTTCCAGGCAAAACACCAAGGCAAATAAATAAATAAAGTTTAAAAAAAATATAATAATATCCAGATATCCAGTACCTAACACCAAAAGTTTTACCCTTTTGACACACAATTTAAGTCAATCATCATGACATTACCTTTGTACCAGCCTCATTATCTGCTACATTAGTTGCTGGCTAGCTTCCCTGTATTAGAGATTTTGTTTTTCTTTTTTGGGAGGTAATCTTATGTAGCCAGGCCTGGCCTGGAAATCACTATGTAGCCAAAACTGGCCTTGAAATCCTGATCTTCCTGCTTCCACCTCCCAAGTACAGGAATTATGAGTGTAAGCCTTCACGCCTAGCTCTAGTCCCTAATTTTTTCATGCTGAGCTTTTGATAGCACTGTCTATCTTGGATATCCACAGTGAAGTTTAACTCCGATAGTATTTAATTAAGCTTTGTCATGAAATATAAAGTATTAGGGATCTGGGCCTCCCCACACATCCAGCTTCATCTAGTACCACTTCCTTCTAATACCCCAACTCTCTAGCTGAAAGAACAACCCACTGTTTCTGAAAATTCCCTGCTTTTCTATACTGACACCATTCAGAATGCCTTTCCAGTATCTCTCTAACATACTTCTTGTCTTTGAAGATTGAGCCTCAACAGTTTTCATTCCTTCTCTGAATCTCTCTTGCTATGAGCATTTAGACCCTCCTTCCCTTCTCTCCCAGTATATTTTCTATGTACCTCGATTACAGCACTGAGTGAACTCGTTTACCTGCTTACTTTCTGGGCAATATGTGCTTGATCACAGATAGGAAGTAGGTCATTCTCAGCTCTGTGCCCTAGCCTCTTGCTGAAAATCTGAAGATGAACAGGCCAACTAACAATCCTAAAGATACCCTCCACCCAAGGACTCCAAACTCTAGGCAACAGGAAGTCTTAATAGGTTCAACTTCCTCTCTTGCAAATGCCTCTAGATGCTGCTTAGACTCTGACCCTAAATGAGTCACTCCTAACTCCACGCCAGCTTTCCTTCTGCCTAGAACAACCTGCACCATAGAGAGAAGACTAGGACCAAGATTATTGTTGGGCCGGCAGCTTACCATGTAGTGGCTAGAAAGGTCAAGGCCAGCCTGAGCTACAATAAAACCTTGTCTCCCCCCTCCCCCCAAAAAAAAAAGAAAAGAAAAAGAAAAAAGAGGGACCAGAACGATGGATGGTTCAGCAGAACAGGGACTTGCCAAGCCTCATCTACATAGGAAAAGAGAGAGCCAAGTCTAGCTAGTGTCCTTTGACCTCTACAAGGTCATGCAGGAGGCCGCAAGCACATATAAATACATAAATATAATAAAATTTTTTAAAGATTAAAGTTCTTTGGAAAAATACTCCCAAAATGGGCTCAGACCACAGGGAAGAATAGCAGCTGCCAGGGCTATCTCAGGAAGGAATATTTGTGAAGTAACTCATGACTTTTATACACCTTCAAAAGCAACTAGGTTAATTACTACGACAGCTTGTGTCTAATCTTCTTACCTTGGGAAACTTCCCTGAACCATGCTATATACAAAAAGTTGACATACTAAGCAGAACTCTAAGATGGATTCTCATTGCCTAAAACTATATAGCACAGTGATTAAGAGCAAAGATTCTGAAAACATATCGACTAAGCTTAAATCCCAATCCCACCACTTATTAGCCATTCAAGTTTAAAATATTTAAACCCACTGGGCCTTGTTTATAAAACAAGAAAATAAAAATACCTACCTCACAGGTTAGCATAAAAATTAAATAAAAGTAGGGGGCTGGAGAGATGGCTCAGTGGTTAAGAGCACCGTCTGCTCTTCCAGAGGACCAGGGTTCGATTCCCAGCACCCACATGGCAGCTCACAACTGTCTGTAGTTCCAGTTCCAGGCAAAACACCAAGGCAAATAAATAAAATAAAGTTGTTTTTTAAAAAAAAAAAATTAAATAAAAGTAATATTTAATAATTAAATAATAATGATTAAATAGGCTTGATAGCAAGTGACATTACCCATTTAGCTACCTTGCTGGCCCTCTTAGCATCTTTAACTCTAAGCCAGTTTTATTTCAGACTATATTCTAAGAGTTCTTGATTAAGCCACAGATGCAGCACTAGATACAAGGGCATAGTATAAGATTTAGTAATTTACACCCTTAGAGATTGTGTCTAACTATGTACTCTTTGCTGGTCAGGAACTTGCTATGTAGCCCAAGTAGACCTTGAGCTCATTAAGACCTTTTAGAATAAACGACTATTAAGGAATATAGTCTAGCTGAATATAGTAGTTTATACCTTTAATCCTAGTATTTAGGTGGCAGCAGACAGGCTGGCGAGTTGAAAACTAGCCTGGTCTACATAGAGTTCCACATCCATTAGGACTACATAGTGAGACCTTGTCTTTTAAAAAAAAAAAAAAAGGGGGGGGTCTTTAAAATCAAATGGACTCAGATCTGAACAAAAACACTTCATAACTACTCTGCTCAAAAATGTCATTTAATCACCGAAGGCTAATCTTCCCTATCATTAAAAGAAAATTTAGTTTTTTGCATTTTTATGTATTCATTGTGTGTGCCTATGTGGCTGTGTCTCTGTGGTCCATGTGCACAAGTCGGTTCTTTCCTTTGACTATGTGTGTTCTGAGAATGAAGCTCAAGTCGTCAGGCACGGCAGCAAGAGCTTTACCCAAGGATCATCTCTGTAGCCCAAGACTAAAATTTTGATCATAGCCAGGCAGTGGTATACACAACTTTAATCCCAGCACTCAAGAGACAGAGATCTCTGTGAGTTTGAGGCCAGCCTGGTCTACAGAGCTAGTTCGACGATAGCTCGGGCTGTTACACAGAGAATCCCTATCTCGGGGGAGGGAATAAAAACTGATTATATATATTCATTTAAGATTTATTTTAGGGGCTGGAGAGATGGCTCAGTGGTTAAGAGCACCGTCTGCTCTTCCAGAGGACCAGGGTTCGATTCCCAGCACCCACATGGCAGCTAACAACTGTCTGTAGTTCCAGTTCCAGGCAAACACCAAGGCAAATAAATAAATAAAAGTGTTTAAAAAAAAAAAGATTTATTTTATTAGGGAGCTAGAGAGATGGCTCAGAGATTAAGAGCACTGACTGTTCTTCCAGAAGTCCTGAGTTCAATTCCCAGCAACCACATGGTGGCTCACAACCATCTATGATGACATCTGGTGCCCTCTTCTGTATACTGTATACATAATAAATAAATAAAAGATTTATTTTATTAGAAGCTGAAGAGATGACTGCAATTAAGCACACTTGTGGTTCTCACAACGGTTTCAGTTCACGGCACTCTTATGGCAACTCACAACCATCTGTAACTCCAGTCACAGTAGATACAATGCCCTCTTCTGGTCTCTATGGGTGACACATGCATGTGATACACATACATATATGCAGGAAAAACACAAACATAAAATAAAAATGAACCTTTTCTTAAAATATTTCATTTATTTTTAATTATGCATATGCACATGAAAATTCAACATTCCTCAAAACCCGGGTATAGGCTTTGGATGCTCTGGAACTGGAATTACAGGTAATTGTGAGCTGACTTATATGGGTACTAGGAACTAAATTCAAGTCCTCTGCAAAAGCAGTAAGTGCTGTTAAATGGTGAGCTATCTGTCTAGTCCATATAATTTTTTTAAAGATTTATTTATTTATTATGTATACAGTGTACAGAAGAGGGCACCAGATGTCATCCCAGATGGTTGTGAGCCACCATGTGGTTGCTGGGAATTAAACTCAGGACCTCTGGAAGAACAGTCAGTGCTCTTAACCTCTGAGCCATCTCTCCAGCCCCCATATAATGTTTTTTAATCAAACTAAGCTAAGCACTTAATACAGTACTGGATGCATAAAAATTATTCAACTTTATGGAACTAATAAGTTTCACTTTCCTATACACACGGACAGAAAGCATTAGTGTGGAAAGCCATTCTAATTAGCTGTAACTAATTAGCTAAGTATTTCTTTGGGGCTTTGATCTCTTGATCTACAACTCAGAATGCTTGGTTTAGGGAAATTAAATAAAACATGCATGAGTGTCTAAATAACTTTTGTCATATTACCTACCTAGCTTATAAAATCACCCCTGAATCACACTGCATAAAAGTGTCTTGCACCTCAAGAACACTACCCTCTCAGGGGCCTAAAAGCTGTAACGGGGGAGAGGATATGTCCATAAGGAGCTGGGGTGAGACACTGCCAAGTGGCTCTTCTACAGAAGTCTTTAGCTAATTAAGGTCCTGCCCCCTTGCCCTGTCTGCCTGTGAGCTGAAACGGCTGGAGAACACCAAGTTCTCCACAGTAGCTCTTCTCTTGGCCAGAGTGACATAAGTAAGGTATTTCTGGGCGCAGATCAGCCAAAGCTACTGCTAAGAGGTCCCTTCCCTTGGTTTTCCTTAGAACATAGAGAAAACAAGGAACTCTTCTCTCCTTTTCCTGAGATTATCAAATCAGCATTCCTGGGAATCCACCCTAAACACAGATACCAAGAATCTGGGTCTGGAACATATCAAATATGACACAACTAAAGCCAGACCATCCAGGCTATTTAGACATTTAGACAGGGAGACCTGTGAGGATGTGAAATGTGGGGTAAAGAAAAGGGACTGACTGGTCCATCCTCTGTCACCACCTACTCACCACCCCTAGCAAATTATCTAATATTAGATGTTCCTGGGGCCATATTTTAGACTCTTGCTCAGGCTACAAAGGCCCAAGGGACTTAACCACTTCTTTTGCTCATTAAAGCAGAACTGCCACCCCTTAGGGCTCTCTTCCTCATGACTGGCTCTAGAGAAAAAACAGTCCATACTTTTATCCTTTCCAAAGTTAAAATGTATGGATTCTTTCTGTTGTGAGGTTTTGTTTTTTTTTTTTTTTTTTAAACTTTCTTTCTTTATTTCTTTCTTTATTTATTTATTTATTTGCCTTGGTGTTTGCCTGGAACTGGAACTACAGACAGTTGTTGGAATCAAACCCGGGTCCTCTAGAAGAGCAGACAGTGCTCTTAACCACTGAGCCATCTCTCCAGCCCCCTGTTGTGAGGTTTTAACTGTGAGTTAGAAATAAATACAGGCCCAAAACAACAAGCATAAGGAACTCTGATAAGTGAGTTCCATTCACTATCTCCATTCCATAGTCCCAGGTTCCTATCATATAGCTACAGTCCAATAGTTTTCAAAACTTACTTTTTAAACAATAGAATCTTTTTTACAAATACAGTTCAGTTAAATCAAGAGGTTTCAGTGTCTTCTTTAGTCTCTAATGAAATAACAAGTATAGGTAATAAATATAAATGGCTCCTAAAATTATTAGGTAAAAAAGCTTATAAAAGGATAGGTGCAAGCGGGATGTAGCAGCACAAACCTTTAATCCCAGCACTCAGAAAGCAGAGGCAGCCTGATCTACATAGTGAGATTGTCTAAAATAAAGAAAAAGAAGCCAGGTACAGGAGTATATGCTTCTAATCTCGGTATATAAGAGGCCAAGGTAAGAGAAAGACCTACACTAGACTTCCACTGCATTTCTCCACAACACTTCCTTAGCAAGTGCAAGCACTATCAGACAAGGTTGATGACCTAAGTCTGATACTCAGAACTTATAAAAGAAAGAGAAAACTGACTCCCAAAAGTTGTTCTATGACTTTCATAAACACACACTCACAACATATCTTTCACACACACAATAATAATAATAATCAATAGTTTTAAATACTCCAAAGATGTAGTAGGGTAAAAATGAAGAAAGCCTGAAAAAATTAGTCCTAAGTGTACACCTGTAGATGAGGAATCAGTATGCGAAGGTCACCATGCACACTGTGTATATATTATACCTCCCTAGTTTTAAATGTTTAATTTTTTCTGTAAGGTTCTTGGAAGTTGTTTTTTGAGACAAAGTATCATTATGTAAGCCCAGGCTGGCTTCAGACTCAGCACCTTTCTGTCTCAGCCTTTTGAGTGCTAGAATTACACACATCTGTGCACCGTCACCTCTGAGCAGTTTTTGTTGTTCGTTTGCTGTCTGTTTCTTCTGAGGCAGTCTGATATAGCCTGGGCGGGCTTTTTAATTCCTGATGCTTGTCTCTGTCTCCCAAGTGCTGGGATTAGAAGCATTTGCCACCATGCCAGGCTTACTAAGTAAGAAGGGCTACCATGAAGACATGGGAGATCGTTGGGGACAGATGGCTCAACAGTTAGGAGTTATTATTGGTCTTCCTGAGGACCCAAATTCTGTTCTAGCACCCATGGTGGGTGACTCAAAACTGCCTATAAGTCCAGATCCAGAGGATGATGCACTCTCTGGCCTCCATGGGCACTGGCACACATGTAGCATACATACATAAATAAAAATAAATAATTTTTTGCTTAAGTAAAAGTACTTGTGATAAAAGTCAACCATTGGCAGGAAATGTTTTATATTAGTGACAGTTTAACTGCTTATTACTGACTAGAAAGTATTGAAAGTTACCTTTTACTAACACTTAAGATTATCTTCCTTCATAGCTCCTCATGATTTGAGAGAATTTTGTCTATATACAAAGTACACTTATTGAGAAAGAATTCAACTTGTCCAGCTGTTTATTATTACTACTTTTTCTTTTAAAAATGTTGATCTAGATCTTAAACAAAAATGTACAATTATCAAAACTTTATGCTATGTGTGGAGGTACATGCCTTTAAACCTAGCACTTGGAAGCAGAAGGAGGCAGATTCTGTGATTTCCAGGGCAGCCTGGTCTATAACAAGTTCCAGGATAGCCAGGGCTACATAGAGAGACACTGACACAGAGAGACACTATCTCAAAACAAAATAAAACTTCATAACAATATTACTTTGAACTAATATTTCTAATGAGCAAGGAAAAAAGTAAATGCATGAGCACTCAATCATGAGCCTCTGCTGACAACTGCCTGTTTAGGCTCTATTCTTTGACTAAGCAATCCCTCACTGGACAGGTTTATATCCTACAATGTCATCAATTACCAAAGAACCTATGTGCATAAGCAAACTATTGTACTCTCAGAACTGGCATAATTTAAGTCAAAAAACTAAGGCTACATGTATATAAATATGCAATTTCTACTAGGCCTATTAAGATATAAAAAGCAATTTAAGTACATTTATTCATTCAAGAACAAATACTTACTAAGCATCCTTATTTACCCCTACCAGCTAAACACTAGTGGTGAAATGAATAAGACACAGTTTATGGCTTCCACACAAACACATTGTTTTTACTGTTTTCATGGATTCCTAAGATTCCAGAGACAACAGGCCACCAAAATTATGAGAGTTCTGGAAGGTATGACATTTTTGTTGTTTTGTTTTGTTGTTTTTCTTTTTAGTTTCTGAGACTGGGATTCTGTGTGTGTTAGCCTTGGCTATTCTGAAACTCGTTCAGTAGAAGATATGACATTCTTATTCTTTTATGAACACAGCAATTTTGTTGAAAGGCACCCTGCTCTAGAATATACCCTACAAAGTACAAAGCTACAAAGCTACCCTAGGATATAAGCACACCTGCTGAATTTTTTTAAATTTATTACCTGGTATGGTGGTAAGTGCCTACCTATAGTCTCAGACTTGGGAGACAGAGGCAGGCGGATTTTTGAGCTCGAGGCCAGCCTGGTCTACAAGATGAGTTCTAGGACAGCCAGGGCTACACAAAGAAACCCTGAGGCTGGGGGGAGGGGTACACAATTCAACATTTACTGAATTTCTATTTTGTCTTTGAATAAGCAAACTGTAGCCCTTAGCCAAATAGTGTCCAATATCTGTTTTTGTAAGTAGTTGTATTAGACCATAGCCAGTCACACTCACTTATTTTCTATCTACAGCTGCTTCTCTCCAACAACTCACTATATGGCTCCATAAAGTCTGAAATGTTTACTAGCTGGCCCTTCACAGGAAATGTTTGCTGACCTCTCTGCTAGACTCTAAAAACACAGAAATATATCCACATCTTGGCTTTGTCTGCTTGCTTGTTTAGGTATCTGTTTTGGCATTTTAGGCAGTAAATCTAAGCCAGGGCCTTGTATATGCTATGTAAGCAATTACCACTAAGCAACACTACTAGTCTTGTATCTGTATTTGAGCTAGACAGTGGGATAGGAACACACACTGGTTAAATTCACCAACACTTTTGCCATGGTAATGAATACCTGTAATTACAGCACTTGGGAGGTGGAAGGAAGGAGGACACAGAGTTCAGTGTCACAGAGCAACATAGAGAAGTCATGGTTGTCCTAGACTATATAAAGTCTTTACTCAAAAACAAAAGCAAAAGCAAACCAAAACAATCCTTCAGTTAAATTCTCCCCTCACCTCACTATCAGTCTGGGATGACTGATTCAGTCCACGATCCTCACCTTCAAGAGAAACCCAGAAGGCTAAGGAGATAGTTCCATACTTGCTTTTCTTTTTTTTTTTTTTTTTAAAAAAAAACTTTATTTATTTATTTATTTATTTGCCTTGGTGTTTGCCTGGAACTGGAACTACAGACAGTTGTTAGCTGCCATGTGGGTGCTGGGAATGGAACCCGGGTCCTCTGGAAGAGCAGACGGTGCTCTTAACCGCTGAGCCATCTCTCCAGCCCCCATACTTGCTTTTCAAGTACAGGACCAGATAAATACTCAGAATCCATGTTTAATAATAATAATCATTAATAATAATAATAATAATATGAGATATATGAGCTGGGGAGATGGCTCAGCCATTGAGAGCACTGACTGACTTTTCTTCCAGAGGACCTGAGTTGGATTCCCAGCATCCACACGGCAGCTAACAACTGTCTGTAATTCCAAGATCTGACACCCTTACACAGTTGTGCATGCAGGCAAAATACCAATTCACATAAAATAGAAATATTTAACAATTAAAAAAAATAATAATAATATGAGATATACTTGTGATTCCTGTCCTGGGAAGGCTGCCAAAGGTGTATCCCTGGTGCTCCCTGGCTAGCCAGCCTAGTGATGTGAGATGTCTTTCTGTATGCTGGGAATACAATTGGTTAATAAAGGTACTGTTTTGGCCTATGGCAAAGCAGCTCAGAGGCAGGAGGGAATTCCAAGCACAGATAAAGGGGAAGGAAGGTGGAGTCACAGGAAACACTGAAGTCTAAGAGAGCAAGATGCAGTGGAACACAGGTAAAGCCACTAGCCACATGGCAACACATAGATTAATAGAAATGGGTTGAGTTAAGTTGTAAAAGCTAACTGATAATGAACCTAAACCATAAGCCAAACAGTTTGTAATTAATATAAGCCTTTGTGTGATTATTTGAGGCTACATGGCTGAAAAACTGCAGGTCCAGACCTTGAGCCTGATGGGCCAGAAACATCTGACTACAGCCTACTGGTTGGCAAGTTTAGACCTTGTCTGGAAAAAAAAAAAAAAAAAAGATAGTGCCTGAGAAATAACATCTGAGACTGTCCTCTGCCAGGGATGCTGAGTATGTAATCCAACAGAGTAATAGAGAAATGTCTAAACAATTAGGGTGCTGTAAGATACTCTCAGTGATCTCCATGATGAACTTACAGCTTCTGGATGTCTTTCCCTGTATTAGAAGAAGAAAATAATCACAGAAATTATTGATTTGGAAAAACCATAAAGTCCTCTAGAGATCACGACCTAGACTACCTTGACTAGCTTCTAGAATACAAAATACCTATTATTAGCTTCATTTTATAGATAATACAGCTGATATTTTAAAAATGACAATATAACCCAGGTATCTACAAGGTGGCAAGGGAAGAGAGAGAGAGAGAGAGAGAGAGAGAGCTCAATGGTTAAGAGCGCTGGCTGACTAGCTGCTCTTTCAGCTGACCTGGATTCGATTCTCAGCACCAATGTGGCAGCTCACAATTGTATGTAACTCTATCCCAGAGGATCTAACACCCTCTTCTGGCCTCAATGGGCACTGCATGCATATATGTGGCGTACAGACAGACAAGCAGCCAAAACACATAAAATAAAAATAAATGAATCTTAAGAACAACAACAAACAGCCTGAACCAGATGGGAAGGGAGATTCCAGTAAGGACCACAGGAAAAGGAGAGCAGAACAAGAGTTGAGGGTTATATATAACATCCCCTGAGCAACACAGCTCTCATAAATTAAAAGGGCCCTTCCTTGCTTTTATACCTCCTTTAATACTTTCTACCCATAATACCTAGTTATGTATGCCTCCACTCAACAGTAGCTTTTCAAAGTTATATACCTTATATTATCCTCCCCTGTATTATCAACACTCAGCTGAGAAACACCAGCTGACTTTGAAATGACTTGGAGTAGGGGGCTGGAGAGATGGCTCAGAGGTTAAGAGCACTGCCTGTTCTTCCAGAGGTCCTGAGTTCAATTCCCAGCAACCACATAGTAGCTCACAACCACCTATGATGACATCTGGTGCCCTCTTCTGTATACTGTATGCATAATAAATAAATAAATATTTAAAAAAAAAGAATTAATGACTTAGAGTAACCTACTAACTCCCACAATACTACAAGCAAGGCATGAGCATCATTTTATGTGTCTGTTGGGACGTAGGACATAGGATCCTCAGGAAAGAGTCTCAGTGAAGTTAGTAGAAAGTGACTTTGGTCAATTAACTTAGTATCTTATTTTGCCCATCTATCTATAAGATATTGATACTACTAATCTTCTCAGAACATTGAATTAAAATTAAATGTTAACTGGACATGGCAGTGCACACCTATAATCTGAGCACTCAAAAGGATGAAGCTGAAAGACCCATACAAGTCTGAGGCCAATCTAAGCTACACGATTAGTTGCAGTCAGCCTGGACTATAAGTGAGTTTTGAAACCAGTCTACATAATGGAACCCTGTCTCAAAGAAAGCAAAAATATACACACAAAAATTAAATGTCTGTGAAGTCAGATGTAGTGGTACATGTCTCTAATCCCAACACTAAGGAGGTAGAGGCAGCAAGATCAGGACTTCAAGGCCTGTCTTGGCTACATAACAAAGTTTGAGGGCAGCCTAGACTATATGGCATGATGCCCTCCCTGCCTTAAAAAAAAAAGGCATGTGAATTCAGTAAACACATTATTTGGCACATAGTAGGTATGTAACAAAGCATGCTCTCTTCCCACAACCCCTGTCTTGATTCCTTTTAAAAGAAGGGGAACAGGTTTTTATGTCAGCAAGATGCTTAGCAACTAAAAGTATGTGCCATATAAGCCTGAAAAACCTGAGTTTGATACCTGGAAGCTATAAGGAAAAAAAGAACTGACTTCCAAAAGTTGTTCTCTGATCTCAACATGTGTACCTTGATGCACAAATCCACCCCCACCTCTGACACACACACACACACTAATAAAACATTTTAAAAATACTTTCTCCTACTACCAATACTTACTTTTAAATTTTATTGATTTTTATGTTTATTGGTTTTTTTGTCTACATTTATGTCTGTACACCATGTGCATTCAATGCCCACAGAGGCCAGAAGAAAGCATTAGATCACCTGGGGCTGAATTTACAGGCAGTTGTGAGCCACCATACAGGTCCTGGGAATCAAACCCAGGTACTCTAGAAAAGCAGTCATGCTCTTAATTGCTGGACCATCTCTGTAGCCTCTGGATAATTACTAAACCACAAGAAATTATTAATGTGTAGAGTTTCACAGGTATGACAATAATCTTAAATGTTTCTGTTAAGATTGAACATTTAGTATGATACCCTCATAGTTCATAGCAACCTCATACTCAGTAAATACTTGCTAAATAAAGAAGTCTAGAACAAATCCTAAATATGGACCACTGATGGATTACTTTCCAGTATTACATGGATGCTCCATCTGCTTTGCAAGCCTGATAGTAAACATGTATAGAAAGACCCTGGCCAGCAGCAATACACATTTACAAAGCTTCCCATCTCTCACAGTAAAGCCTGGCCATTGAGATGACAAAAAGAATCCAGGTAATTCCTCAAAGCTGCTTTAAGAACAATAGGGGCCAGATGTGGTGGCACACACACACCCTTATTCCCAGGATTCAGGAGGCAGAAGTTGATGGATGTTGGAGTTTGAGGCCAGACTGGCCCACAGAGTGAGTTCCAGGACAGGCAAGGCTACACAGAGAAACTCTATCTCGAAAAACAAACAAAAAGGACCATATGAAAATGTTTATAACCATATAACATCTCTATTTAAGATGTGGGTAATAATCTTAAACTGAAAGGCCACACTTACATTTCCTACAGTGCACACTGAGAAGGGAAGTGTTCCTTCCTTTTAGTACTGTTTGTTTGGAAAAGCTGGTCTCCTGGGAAATGGCTGGGAACATATCCTGACAAAGGGGTCTAACAAAAGCTTGACTCCCACAAAAGCATCTCTCTCATTGCACCTTACAGGGTTTCAAGACTGACAACAGCACCAAGTGAAAAACAAGCCATGAGGACCACATCCAGCTTCCCAGGAAAGGCTTGCTGAACAGGACAAGCACTTAGCTCAGCAACTTAAGCAGAGCTAAGTCTCACCTGTTCCCAGTCCCATAGCAACTAGTATAGCTCTGGCATCAGCCAGAGCTCATCTTTCCAAAACAGCAATAGGACATTTTCTCCAGGCACTCCAACACTGTTTAGAGAGGTCACAGGAAAGAAAATACTCCTGGACACGGGTCATAAAATCTGAAGGTGGAATGAAAGTCCACACCCCAAGAATATCTGCACCTCTGTTGCATCTCACAATGACCTTAACAAGTTCCTCATTTAGATTCTTTCCTAACACATATTCTAGGTAGAGTCGGTCTGCAGTGTCACATACCAAGTACATCTCTTGTTTGCGATATGCCTTAAGCCATGTATGACAGTCAACTCTTTCTAGACCTACCTCCTGGATTATGGTAAGCACTGATTTCATAATGTAAGCAGTAAACCCGTTCTATATTTCATAATGCATGTTTACAGCCCTGCAAGGGCAGGACTAGAATCAGAAAAAATGCTCGAGGATTGGTTTGTTACAAAATAAAACTCAGAAAATACAGTAACCAGACAGGAGCAGAAGTTCAAGAAGCTTCCTGCTCTCCCCCCTGGAGGTCTCCCCCTGCAAACTGTCCTTTAGCCTTAGACTTAGGGTGCATTTCCCAAGATTCTTTTCTTATTACCAACCTCATAGACATCTCTCCCCCCTCTGACTGGATGACCAGAAACAGGCCTCTGAACTACCTGTCATCCTAGGTGTTTTCTGCATTTTGTTGGTGTGTTTGAAGACTTCTTCATTATATAGCTGCCTCTCTTTATATGGCATAAAATACAATACCAACCATAAGGAAGTACATTAGTATCTGTTTACAGGTTAGAAAAATAAAACTCGGGGCTGGAGAGATGGCTCAGCGGTTAAGAGCACCGGCTGCTCTTCCAGAGGACCCGGGTTTGATTCCCAGCACCCACATGGTGGCTAACAACTGTCTGTAGTTCCAGTTCCAGGCAAACACCAAGGCAAATAAATAAATAAAGTTTAAAAAATAAATAAATAAATAAATCTTAAAAAAAAAAAAAAGAAAAGAAAAAGAAAACTCAATTCCCAGGGCTAGAGAAATGGCTCAGCCATTGAGAGCACGGACTGTTCTTCAGGAGAACCTGAGTTCGATTCCTGGCATCCACATGGCAGCTAACTACTGTCTGTAATTCCAAAATCTGACACCCTTACACAGCTATACATGCAAAACAACAATTCACATTAAATAAATAAATAAATAGATAGATATTTAAAAAAAAAAAAAAAAAAAAAGCCCACCCTCGATTTCCCTGGACATCACTTGTTGCTTTTTCAGAGGACCTGAGTTTGACCCACTTCAGGTGCCTCAGAACTGCCTGTAACTCTAGTCTAGCTCTGGGTTATCTGACTCCTATGCTCTACCAGCAATTGCACTCAAACTTACATACTTCCACACACAGACACAATTAAAATAATAATAGCAAATCATTTTTAAATGCATGAATGTAGAGCTAGAGAGATAGCTCAGCAGTTAAGAGCACTTAGTGCTCTCAAGAAGGACCTATAGGTTCAGTTCCTACCACCCTCAAGGCAGCTCACAACTACCTATAGCTCTAGTTCCAGAGAAGTCAATGCTCTCTTCTCCACAAAACCAGGCACACATTTGGATTACATATATACACACAGGCAAACACACACAAAAAAAATATAAGTGAATATATAAATACATATATACATACATAAATAAATACTTGGGGGATGGCTGGCTTTTCAATACAGGATTTCTCTGTGTAACAGCTCTAGCTGTCCTGAAACTCACTTTGTAGAGCCTCAGATTCAAAGACAGCTACATGCCTCTGCCTGCCACGGGCTGGGATAAGAGGCATGAGCCACTATTGCCCAGCAATAGGTAATAATTCTTAAAGCACAAATATATAAAGAACTCTAATTCAACAATAAAGTCAAGCAACTCAGCTAAAAAATGACCAAGAACTTGAACAGACATTTCTATAAAGAAGACATATAAACGGACAAGAAGCACATGAAAAGATGACAATATTATTAGTCATCAGAGAAAGGCATATCAAAACCACAGTGAGGCTCCAAAACTCACAGGAAACAAAAACAAAAATGGAAAAACTAAAAAAGTTTCTACCTAGAAAACTGAAGATACAACTTGAAATATGGGAGAGAAGTATGTGACAAGGAACTAATAAACACACCAAGGAATTTAAATCAATGCCAAAACCCAAAAATAATACAATTACTAATGTGCAACAAAAATCCCACTACTCTGGAGGCCGATACTGAAGAAGAATCACAAGTTTACAACCAGTTTAGGCCACATAATTCATTCCCAGCCAGGCTATTTAACAGGCCCTGACACACAGACACACACACAGACACACAGACACACACACAGACACACACACACACACACACACACACAGATACACACACACAGACACACGCACGCACGCATGCACACGCGCGCTAGAGCCAGTGAGATAGCACAACAGGGAAGGGCCCTTACTGCCAAGCTTGAGAATCTGAGTTCCATCCCCAGGACCCAGATGGTAGGCAAGAATCAACCAATGATACAACAATAATAATAATAACAATAATTATAATAAATGTAACTTTAGAATGCAACAGATGCAGTAAAAAGAAAATTTCCAGAAAAAAAATACAAATTCCCAAAAGTATATTTAAAAATGTAACTAATCGGGGGCTGGAGAGATGGCTCAGCGGTTAAGAGCACCGTCTGCTCTTCCAGAGGACCCGGGTTCGATTCTCAGCACCCACATGGCAGCTAACAACTGTCTGTAGTTCCAGTTCCAGGCAAACACCAAGGCAAATAAATAAATAAATAAAGTTTTTAAAAAAAAAAAAAAAAATGTAACTAATCATTAGGAAAATGCAAATTGAAACTACAAAAATTCCCCACTCCAACTATAGGAACAA
>PVIH01006541.1:58050-100792 GCA_004025045.1 Sigmodon hispidus
CATTATTGGGTCAGTGGGACCATAGGACTGTCTGCTCCCTGCCCAGGGAGGGGATGGGGAGTTGCAGAGAAGAAAAATGACCAGATGTGGTGGGAGGGGGAAGGGACCTTGAATAAGGATATACAGGGATGGAAAAAAAAAATTCAGAGGGAAAGCTGAACACAAAGTAAATATATGTGTAGCAATCTTATTTGCATTTCCACCCTTGATAAGCCATGCTTATGATTCTTATCCTCTGTATAGTTATTGTTAACTCTTCTGCATTTTAAATTCTTTTTACTGTTTTTTTGATAAATACAAAATAAAGAAGGAAAAAAAAGAAAAGAAAAAAAAGAAACTACAAAAATTATCACCTATTCCAGCAGAAATAGTTATTACTGAATATCCAAAAAAAGATAACCATTACTGAGAAGATGTGTAGAAAGGGAAGTCTTACACTCTGTTGATAGGAATGTAGATTAAGACAGTCATTATTGAAAACAAGGAGAGACTGAAAAAGGTCAGACAATTAGATTACCACTAGCCAGGATAAACAAATTCCAGCATTGTATTACACAGTAGAGTAACTACCAGCAACAATAATGTACTTGTATATTACAAAAGACTAGAAGAAAGGATTGTTTTAATGTTTCACTACAAGGAAGCAATAAATGTAACTCTGATTTGAACATTATATAATGTATAGCTGTACTAGTATATCATATTAATTAAAAAATAAATTACTGGGGCTGAAGAGATGGCTCAGCGGTTAAGAGCACCGTCTGCTCTTCCAGAGGACCCGGGTTCCATTCCCAGCACCCACATGGCAGCTAACAACTGTCTGTAGTTCCAGTTCCAGGCAAACACCAAGGCAAATAAATAAATAAAGTTTAAATAAATAAATAAATAAATAAATTACTGATACTGAGGATGTAGTTTAGTGGTAGGGCACCTATCTGGCATTCAGGAAGCCATAGGTTCAATTCTGAGCACCTCAAAGAGAGAGGAACTAAGGAGATAGCTCAGTGGGTAAGAGCACTCTCTGTACAACATGAAAACCTGAGTTTGAATCTCCAGCATCTATGTAAAAAGTCAGGTTTGGCTACATGCACACTTGTAAACCCATTGATGGGTGTTGGAAAAACAGTGAAGTTAAGATCATCGGAACTTGCTGGATGCTAGCCTAGCCCCAGGCTAGCCCAAGACCCTGTCTCATGGAACTAAAGTAGAAAATGATAAAACCAGGATACCCAGTGTCCTCCTCTGGTCTTCATACATGCATTCATAGGTACACACAACCAAGAGGGGAGTATGGGTATTACATACTGATAGAGGCTGTAATTCAGATAAACTTTCAAAACTAATGTTAAGTGAAAGAAGCCCAGCACAAATGGTCACATTATATGAAACATCTAGGACTAGGACTGAAGCTCAATTGTGAGTACTTACCTAGCATGAATGTGGCCCTGGGTTCAGTCAACAGAGAGAAACAGAGGAAGAGAGAATAAGAATATTCAGAATAGACAGACTGTATATATTGAAGAAAGGAAAAGGCCAAAATGAAAAGCAACTGTTTAATGGATGTGGGTTTCCTGTGAGATAATGAAAATTGTTTTGAACTAGATAGAGGTGGTGGCTGCCCAACATATTGAATGTACTACATGCCACTGAAGTGTATACTTCAAAGAAGTTAATTATATGATATAAGACATTTTTGTTTGATTAATTTTGGAGACAGGGTCTCTCTATACAACTCTGGTTAGCCTGAAACTCACTTAATAGACCAAGCTAATTTTGACCTTGCAGCATACTGCCTCTGCCTCCTAAGTGCTAGATTACAGGAATAAGCTACCACACCTGGCTGTCATGTAACTACTAACTCAATTAAAAAGAAAAAAAAATACCCAATGGTACCATGCTCTAATAAAATGAAAACCTCAGGCTGGAGAGATGGCTCAGTGGTTAAGAGAACCAACTGTTCTTCTAGAGGACCTGAGTTCCATTCCCAGCATCCATGTGATAGCTGACAACTGTCCGTAGTTCCAAGATCTGACACCCTTACACAGTTATACATGCAGGCAAAATACCAATTCACATAAAAATAAAAGAAAAAATATTAAAAAGAAAACCTCACGTTACAAATGTTCCCCATCTAACTGCCAGGAAGCCAGCCTTCTCGCCATCTTTCAGTCATCCAAACCTGGCATCTTAGCAATGAGCAGTATTTTCTAGTCATTTCCTGCATGTTGGGCATTCTAAATGCCCCAAAGAAAAAGGAAGCTTATCTTTAGGTAGAATTCAAGTTGTCCATGTGTCTGTCCCCTACAGCACAGAGCAGGCATAACTGGGGAGTGGAAGATACGTCCTGGCTGACTTCTCCTAATACAGCTGTCTAGAGTGAAAGACACCACCATTGCACAATGATCTGGATCTAATTTTCCTTCAGGGAGAAAGGTAAGAATTCAGGAAGAGTACAGAAGCACTTAACAAATAGCTTGGAAGCCATATCTAGTGTCAGAAATAACTAAAATTTCTCAATAACAACTAGGCTCTTGACTTTACAGGAATAATTCTAACACCAAACTCCTTCACAAAAACAAAAATTTTACTTCCATGTTTGACACTGAAACTGTGCCCCACTGTCTATACAAGGTTTTCCTTGCCCTCACGAGGCTCTGAAAACCTAGAGATCTGAGTGTTTAGGTACTGCATGTAAGCTCATTCCCTGTTAGCCAACAGGCTTCAAGGTTACATGTTACTGTGCTTGGGAAGCAAGACTCCAGGAGTAATCTATAAAGGAAACAACACAACTAGTTCCTTGTGCCCTTCAGAAAAGCTATGATTTAATACTGACAATAAAAATCATCAGCAAATTATTTTGGTTTTGCTTTGTTTTTATGTTTGAAACTTTTGCCTGCAGGCATGTCTATAACCCATGTGCGTGCCTTCCCTGCCATGATGGACTATATTCCCCCAAACTATGAACCAAAATAAGCCTTTCTTTTTTAAAACGTCACAACAATGAGAAAAGTAACTAATAAGACATTACGAGACAAGCTTTGTAATCAGATACAGCTAGTTTTAAATTCCCACACCCCCACCTTAAAATAAGTGACCTTCCATAAGCAGCCACTCTCTAATTCTAGTGCTAAAATACTACTAATCCTTCATAGGATTAAATCAGAAATTTGGGAGCTAGGAAGATAGCTCAGCAACTGTCTGTAATTCCAAGATCTGACACTCTTACACAGTTATACATGCAGGCAAAATACCAATTCACATAAAAATAAAAGAAAAAATGTTAAAATGAAAATGCTCTCTGCTCTTGCAAAGGACCTAGGTTTAGTTCCCAGCACCTACATATGGTGACATACAACCACCAGGAAATCCATTTCCAGAGCTTCTGATACCTCTGGCTCCCTCAGGCACCTACATGCAAGTGATGCACATAAAACTCATACAGGCACACACACATACACATTAGTTAAAACGATAAATTTTTTTAAAAGAAACCTGTATGTATCTTTCAAGCACTCATAATTGACATTTAGTCTATTATCATTCACTACATTTGTGACCTTGGGAAATTGATTAGCTCTCTGTTCAGCACCTTTAAAACCAGACTAATGCCAGCTGCCTCATCAAGGCTGCCATCAGGATTAGAGACAAACTGATGTAAAAGCTCGGGAAGTTTCTCTTTTCTTCCCCCGACTTTTCTTTCCCTAACCCTACCTTCCCTTCCCCTTGACCCACGCTAAGATCTCTCCCCTGTGACACTGCTAATTCCCAAAGGAGGGCACCTAAAGACATATCAGGAACACTCTCAGAGAGCCCACCCAACACCCAGACTAGCTCTAACTTACCCAAAGTTTGAAGATGTCATCCAGAAACATATTTTTTCCAGGCTTCTTGCCAAGAGTATTAACTCACAAGTAAGAAGCCCTTTCTGGAGCTGAAGAGACTGGCTTAGTGGCTAAATGCACACACTGCTCTTTCAGAGGACCTGAGTTCGGTTCCCAGCACCCGCAGCAGACAGCTCACAAATATCTGTAACTCCAGCTCACAAGGAATCTAACGCCACTGATCTCTACAGTCATACAAACACATAACTTTTTAATTTTATATATACAGATGCTTTGCCTACCTGTCTGTTTGTGCACCACATGCATGCCTGGTGCTTACAGCAGCCAGAGGTGTCAGATTCCCTGATAGAACTAGAGTTTCAGACAGTTGTGAGCCACACAAGTAACCACCAGTGCTCTTTAACTACTGAGGCATCTCTCTAGCCCATACATATAATTTTAAAAATAACAATAAAATAAATATTTTTAAAGAAGCTCTGGAACTGGAAAGACAATCTCTGGCTTCCCTGGGCACCTGCATGCTCTCACAGAGGACCCAAGTTAGGTTCCCAGCAACCACATGGTGGCTTACAATCATCTAAAATGCCACTGCCAGGGAATCCAGTACTTTCTTCCTGCTTCCATAAGCACCAGGCATGCACAAGGTACACTTACATACATACAGGCAAAAGACTCAGACACATAAAATATAAGTAAATAACTAAATCCTTAAAGAATAAATAAATAGAAGCCCTTCTGCTTATTAATCTTCCCAAGAACCAAACCAGAAGAAAAAGCTCCAGAATCTAAAATGCTTATCAGAAAGAGGAGAATAACTGTCCCTGTGCTGTACAACCACAGGACAAAAGGAAGAGGTTCTAGCTCCTTTCTGAGTAGCAAATAAATCTCACTAGTGTAGTGATATATATTTAATAAAATTAGTCTGGAATATCAGAAGACAGAATCATCTCTTCCAGTCTTTTGTTTGTTTGTTGTTGTTGTTTGTTTTGAAACAGGGTTTTATGTGTAACAGTCACCAGACTAATTCCAGACTAATTTTAATAAATACATATCACCACACACTAGCTTTTGTGTATGTCTGACAAGGGCAGGCAAACCTATCACAACTTCCAGCAGTTTCAGGAATGCTAGGTTAAGCTTGCTAGAGTTACTCAGGCATGAGGGCAAAATGAGGTTTTTACCAGGAAAGGTCAACTCATAAATACGTGATTAACCCAAGTGAACATGCTCTGCTCCAACTCCTCAGAGAATTTACAACTGATCCGGAACAGAAGTCAAGATGAATACATGTTCTCAAAGCCAGTTAATTATTGGAGGGTATGGAGTCTAAGGGGTGGGGGAGCTGGCAGGGAGTTACAAGAGCCTGAACCAAACCAGCTAAGTCCAGTCTTGAGTGGAAATTGCTTCTTCTACAACAACCTCTGTATAAACCTACAGTGCAAATGGAACCTCTAAAAAGACTAGGTTCAAACCCCCCTACCAAGATCCTGGGAGATCCAGAAAAGCAAAAGATACCAATTCTAAGACCCTTATAATCCCAGGAGGTTCCTTGGAAATCCCACCAACAGTTCTGAGCTCATGCATCTGGAAGACACTGTCAGGTTAAGTCTGTGAGGCTGGTGTCTCCCTCACAAGCAGTCCCGCCTCTCCCTTGTGCATCCCTAACACTTCATGACCCAGAAAGGGAAGATGAAAGAACTATTAAGAACTACATGCTAGGCTTTATACAATAGTTTTTTTACATTTTATATGTATGGGTGTTTTGCCTGTATATATGTCTGTGCACTGGAGAGTCTGGTGCCCTCAGAGGCTAGAAGACCTATTACCTCATAGGGTAAGAGCCCATACAACTAAACTTACATTCTCTCCAGACCCTTTTGGTTTTTTGGTTGAGCCTCCTAATCCTAGTTTCATTTTATAAATGAAAAATCTGAGTGACCTTCCCAGAAAATATGCTTGTAAAGTGCAGAGCCCAAATACTAACCCAGTCTTTCTGACTCCAAAGCTTAATTCTTTTTTTTTTTTCAGCAAATATTTACTGACAGTTTATTACATGCTAGGCACTATTCCTAGATGAACATAAAACAACATCTGAATCCCTCTTTATGGAGTTTTCATTCTAAATCTAGCAACCTCTATATTTTACCAGTTTTCTTTCTCCTTCACTAGGCAGGATAAAATAGATACACACTACAGAAATGAATGCATGCCTTCCTCTACCAAGGCTGCTGCACAAACAGCCTTCGACTGTGTATCCATGAGTTCAGTACCCTTCCTTCCACCTACATCAAGCCATATCTTAAATCAAAAGCTTAAGATTGAAATGTTAGCAAATCCATTCCAGCTACCTAGTAAGTATGAAAATCAAAATACTTCAAGGTTTCAAAACACTTTCACAGAAATAATTTTATTTAATTCTCTAAAATTAAACAAGATAGGTATTTTCCCATTTAACAGGCAAACTAACACCTAGAAATCTTAGTTATGAGCCTACGGATGATGTACTAAGGAGAGGAACTCAGCTACCACACAGCTCTCCAGCCTCAGAATACAACCCTCTCCCCTCCTGAGACAGTTTCATACTCTTCAGTGAAGAGAAGCCAGAGGGTGTTGTCACTGAGCTACTTCTAATTTTCCTTTATATCAAAATAAATAAATAGCAACAAGGGCATTCTTGATAAGGCCAGACCACAGTGGTGCACATCTAAGTCCCAGCACTGGGGAGGCGGAGGTGGAAGGAATTCAAGTCTAGCCTCAGGGGAACCTAGAACTACATGAGAAACCATCTCAATTGCTGCAGCTGTTTTACAACTCTGGCAGTCCTCAAACTCACTTTGTAGACCAGCCTGAAATTGTTTTGTTTTGTTTTTTTTAATCTGCTATGTGCCTAGGCAGTAGTGGCTCATACCTTTAATCCCAGCACTCAAGGCAGATACAGGCAGATCTCTTTGTGTTCGAGGCCAGCCTGGTCTACAGAGCCAGTTCTAGGACAGCCAGGGCTACACAGCAAAACTCTGTCTCAAATAAATAAATAGATAGGTAGGTAGGTAGGTAGATAGATAGAAAGATAGATAGAGATAGATAGACAGACAGACAGACAGAAAGATAGATAGATAGATAGATATAAAATTCTGCTATATATCACCCAATTGTAGAATATACTTTGATCATTAAAATTATAACTTAATACTTTGCCTAAAATATGTTTTTATTATATTTAACTATGGTCCAATTTGCAATCTGTTCCCAAAAGAACAAACTTTGTGAGGTAAAAATAAAGCATCTATTTGGGGAGCAGTGGCACACACCTTTAATCTCAGCACTTGGCAGGAGTGGGCAGATCTCTCTGAGTTCCAGGCAAGCTTGAACTATGCAGTAAATTCCAGACCAAGTAGGAAATAAAAAGACCCTGTCTCAAAATTGGGGGAGGGAGGGGCTGGAGAAATAGCTTAGCAATTAAGAGCACTTGTTGCTCTTCCAAAGGACCAGGGTTCAATTCCAAGCACCCACTTCAGATAGCTCACAACCATTTGTTAACTCCAGCTCTAAAGGATTTGACACCACTGGCCCTGAGAACATCTGCACTCACATGTACATAACCAAACAGAGATACACACAACCTACACATAATTAAAACTTATATTAAAAAAATTTTTTTAAAAGTTTTGCCTCTTCCAAGAAAGTCCATTTATTCTGTGAAGCGATGCATTTCAGAGAGCAAATGTTACAGAAAGTATTGTCCCAAATGCTCAGTTAATAACTCAATATGTCTTTGCAAAAAATAAGTAAATAAAACCAACAAACACCACAGTCAGCAGGCACAGTCCAGTAGCTAAAGCTTCATTATACTTCTCTACCCAGATACCACTGAGCCTGGCTCTACAGTCCACAAGGGCAACTTTAAGGCCAAACACCAAGAAAAATAACCCGGAGGAAGTGATACCTACTTCTGGAGAACCAGAATGCTCTTGGATAGAGATCCATTGCATCCGGAATAAAAGAGCATACTGAGCAAACCACAGGCTGGGCGAGCCAAGACTCTGCCCAAACCCTGACTTTCATCAGTCAGTCATGACAGCTGAAATTCCAACCTCACAACTTCATTCAGTTTCTGAGGGAACAAGAGCAGTCAGATAAAGCAAGCAGAGGAATCAGTGTTTGACTTTGGAAATTAGAGAAGGAAGGCTTCCTGACCGTGAGAACTGAGCTAGGTCTAGTCTAGGAGGATAACGGGATAAGAAGGCAAGCACAGTGGTAAGTGCACAGGCCTAGCTACTTGGAAGGCTGACATAGGAGCATTGCTGCACCTAGTTCACAATCAGCCTGAGCAATTGTCTGCAAAACAACAAGAAAGGCATGAGGTCAGTTATGCTACGTCGGGAAAGTAACCAGAAGCTTAAGAGATACCTGAATTCTGATTTGATGGACAACAAGCTGTAATGACCACCAGGCATGTTCTTTTCCTTTTCTGAATCCATTTCCTCATCACAGGCATTGTGAAGCATGCCTCAAGAAATAATTGTGTAAAACACTAGCCTGACACATGGTGGGACTAAATAAATATCCATTTCTTATCCCTTTTTCTAGTTAAAGCAGGAACACACACCAGGGAAGGATACTCCAAGGAAAGAGAAATTACTTGCCAGCTAACAGAATAAACCCATGGGCAATGGGGGAGACACAACAAAATAAGAAATTAACCTCGGAGTATCTTACGAGTCTGAATATAGCAAATCCAGGACATATCCAGGTCTCAACACATATTTCACTCCACTACCAGACGTCTGGCAGCCTGTACTAGACAAATGTCACATCATGTATTTTAGTATATGAGAAAATAGAAACCCACTCCTCTTCCTCAAGAAAGGAGTCTAATGGCAACTGCTAGAACTCCAGGATGCTGAAACAAAACCTAGTGCATAGAAAAGTATTGAATCCAGCTGCCAGCATATTTTAATTAGTTCAACCTTAAAAGTCTATAACCATAGGAGATTAAAAAGGGCCCCCAGGGAAAGCCTCTGCCCTTCACACAGTTCAGCCAATTAGATCTATTCAAATGCCCTAATTTTCATCACTGAATTCTTTAGGGACTACAACTCACCAAGTTCTCCGTGATAGTACACATACATGTCCAGCTCAGAACTGCTGAGGAGAAGCTACAAGACAGGCAGTAAGTATCTAGCATGTCTTGAGAGTCCGACAGCCTTCATGAACAGGTGAACATAACTAACAGAAATGCTCCCCTCCAACCCAGAGCCCTCCTGTAGCCCGTTCTCACAGTAACTATATCCCAACCTAACTCATACTAGAATTCTAGAGCAAGGGCAAGTTTTGATCTCTCAATTCAGGAGTAACCTCATCAAAATAATACTTGCATCTTATAATATTTTAAATATTTATATTAACTCATAGATTTTACTATTTTAAAAATACTTGTACTTGCTTTTTTGTGTTTGTTTGTTTAAGACAGGATCTTGCGGGGCTGGAGAGATGGCTCAGAGGCTAAGTTTGAGGTCAGTCTGGGCTAATCTCAAAAAGAAACAAAAATAGTGACAAAGCATAGGGCTGAATTCAGGACCATCTACCTCTATGACCCTTCCTGATGTTCTAGAGCAAAGGCCCAGCTTTGTTAGCAAACTAAACAGCTAAAATGTGATTCCAGGAATACTGTGGAGTATGGCCCCTTGCCCAGCACTTCACATAAGGTCAACTGCCCTACCACTTGGCACTCCTGACTGCCATGTTTTCTGTGAATGGCACAATCAGTCCCTTGACTGCATTCAAAACACTGATGTGGCTTCAATTCTTTCTTTCCCTGACTATATTTAAGTCTACCTATTCTGCCTCCACAGCAGACTCTTATCTCCTCTTCTTATGAACAATTTCCAAGTCCCCTTTCTAAGCTTCCTGCCTTCAATTTTACTCCCACCAGTGTCTTATGAATATTCTATGAGATTCAATCTTCCTAAAGCACAACTTCACATTGGTGGTTCAATGGTAAAATTCTTGCCTCCTAAAGCACAACTTTGGTCTTGTCACTTTCGTGCTCAAAATCTACATGGATTTCTCACTGCCTAGTAATAATTTAAACCAGTGGTTCTCGATGTTCCTAATGATGTGATTTAATACAGTTTCTCATGTTGTAGTGACCCCCAACCATAAAATTATTTGTTGCTACTTCATAATTAGAATTTTTGCTACTGTTATGAATTGTAATGTAAATATCATGCATATCAAATATGTCAGATATCTGATATTCGACCCCTGTGAAACCCCCAGAGGTCAGGACACACAGGTTGAAAACCACTAGTCCAAACTCATTAGGCTAACATTTGGAGCCTTCCATTACCTTTTCAATAAAACTTTTGTGCTTTATTTTATAGCAATTTCATGCACAGCCACCACACTGCAAACAATCTGATGTCTCCCAAAACTCATTTTTCTCTCTGCATACCTTTACTCATGACATTGACTCTAACTGAAATGCTCCCTTAACCTTCCTTCTATTTCTGCATTTAGTACCAGAAGACCACTAAAGGGCTATTTCCTCCACAAAGCTTCTCTAACCTCTCCAGGTGAGATGATCCCTTCTTCCTTCTAACAGGACTAATAATACATATCATGCCAGGTGTGAGGGCACATGCCTTGAACCCCAGCACACAGAAGACAGAAACAGGTAGATCTCTGTAAGTCCGAGGCCAGCCTAGTCTACTAAGCAGGTTCTAGGACAGCCAGGGGGAGCCCTGTCTCAAAAACAAAACAAGCAAATAAACAATATATACAATCACTAGATGGTTATGAACCACTATGTGGCTGCTAGGAATTGAACTCAGGACCTCTGGAAATACAGCCAATGTTCTTAACCTCTGAGCCATCTCTCCAGCCCAAGAACCTTTATTTAAGGAAATAAAATAATAGAGATGTCACCTGCTATTATACTGAATACTCCTACTGGACAAATATTGCTACATATAATACCATGTTAAACGTTAACTGAAGTAAAGACATTGTATGGTGTATCCAGTCACTATCCTAAATCTTCTATCTAGAACAACATAGCCAGGGTACTATTTTTTGAAGATATAAACTGAATATAAAACACTTAGCAGCTAAACACTTCACCAAGTAATACTACCCACTCAAAATTCATTAAATAAATCATTTGCTCTTACTCTTTAAAAAAAAAAACTTTATTTATTTGCCTTGGTGTTTGCCTGGAACTGGGAACTGGAACTACAGACAGTTGTTAGCTGCCATGTGGATGCTGGGAATTGAACTCAGGTCCTCTGGAAGAGCAGTCAGTGCTCTTAACCACTGAGCCATCTCTCCAGACCCCTTACTCTCTTTACAACCCCCAAACTCCTAATTTTAGCTTCTTTCAGGCACTTGGGAGGTGGAATAAACTAACACCACTAGTCAAAATGCTTATCCTTATTTAAATCAGGATAGCAGTTTCTCTCCCTCCGCAGGAGTTATTAAACAGAAACAGAATGAATTCCTTTTGGTCTTAAGATCAGATAAAGCTCAATTCAAATCCCAGTTTAGTCATCCTAAGAAAATTACCTTAAGTTCTCATAAACACAGTGAACAATATATACCAGTAAGGATTGCTATATAGTCAGTTGTAAAACATCTACCCAGAAGCTCAATAAATCCTAACTAACATTATCATTCCTATCATTTGGTTTTTAAGACAGAGTTTCCCTGTGTAGCCTTGGCTATCCTAGAACTCAGACCAGGCTAATCTCAAACTCAGAGACACTTAAAGACGTGCACAACTACTGCCCTGATGAGTTTTGAGTTGTGCAATTTACATATTTATCTCTTTAGAGATATGAAGTATGAGTTCCACTGATCCTTGCCTCTGTCGGCAAGTTTCTCAAAACAAGACCATGAAAATTTGACTTTCCAACAACATACAAACACAAAGCACAGGTTTTTTTTTTCTAACCTAGAGAGATACAAACATGAAGCACATTCATCTTCCCTGGCTGGTATATTTTAGAATCTGGCCCTGAGAACTTGGCAGACAATGGCACATTTGTTTTAACATACACTGTAGTGATGAGAGTTTTGAGAGCTTCTTGAGAGGCCTGAGATAACCCAGAGAGGCCAAACAAGTACAGGACTACTGAATCACACTTTGAAAATTACACACATGAGATTTGGAAGCCTGCCTGCCTGCCTGCCAGAGAGATTTCTGGTCATTACCTACATCAGAGCTCAACATAAGGAAGCCAGGACTTCTGGAAATAAGTAGGGTAACAGAGGAAAGGGGCAGGTTTGTTCTGGATGGACCATGCTGACAGCACAATGGGCTGTCTTCTTTTGAAATCTTCTACCAAGTCCAGAGAGTCCCTACCCCGCCTAATGCCCTGAAGAAAAGGTCCAGGAAGTTTTCAGCATGGCTGATAACATTTTAAAAGCAATCAACACAGGACTATCCCATCTCCCTTCTATACAACCAGCTCAGTAGGACCATAAGAGAAGGTTCCCTCCTCCATCCCACAAGTCAGGCAAAAAAAGCAGTTAAAAGTTCATTTTGTTTATGTGGCTGTCTCATGTCTGACCTGAAATAAACCCATGTAGACCACAGAACCATGACCCTGTCTCAAAAAGAAAATAATAATAATAATAATAATAATAATAATAATAATAACTATAATAGCATGTTTGCTATTAAACCAAGACAAAAAAATGTGCCAGGAATGCAATGAAGAGAACAGAGAAAGAAAGTGAATAAAGGGCTCTGGACCTGGAACTCTGAGTTCAGAAAGCAGCAGAGACTCCGCAGCACCTGCACCTTCTCTATTCTAAGTCAGACAAACAGATGGACAGAGTTTAAGAAGTAAACAAGAAAAGTAAAGAAGGAAAATTTAGAAGACTACAGCACCTAGAAACCATTGTTCCCAAGAACATAGCTCTTGAGTGATACCAGAGACGTGCCTAAAGATGGCTGCAGTGATCCCTGCCCTTCTGGACTTCATATTCTGTGTGACGAATCAGTGAATATGGGCTGAGCCTAGTGACTTTCTCCTAACACTTATGGAAGAAATGAGAGCATAATAATTCTATAGCTAGACATACTGAGTCATTTATCTAGAGTATTCTCTTCCCACCCCCTCACCACTTATTCTGCGAGAAGGAAGCCAATTCTCATGTCATAAGACTGCTCAATAGAGAGGCCCATGTGACAAGGGACCAAAGCCTCCCAACAGCAATGTAAATTGGCTTGAAAGCAATACTCTTGTCCTATTTGAGCCCTTAGCCTTAGCCAACAGCCAACTATAACCTCATGAAAAAACCCAACAAACAAGCACCCAGGTTAAGCTATATCCAGATTCCTGACCTGTAGAAACAAAGAGATAAAAATGCTTACTTTAAGCCTGGAAATTTTGTCATGATCTGCTCTGCACCAATAAGTAACCAACACAATTGAGGAGCAAGCCCATCTACTCAGCTATCTCAAGACTGCAGGTGAACCTACGGAAGTGGTTACATCCAGAAAAAAAAGGGAAAGTTCAAGCCAGATATAAGGTCAAATACTGGCAACAGGATCTTATTAGCCATTTTCTCAAGGTCAAACGTAAGCCTGAAATAAGTTTGATTCCACTGCACCCAGATTCTACTTCTGAAGAAAGAGAGCAGACGCAACTACCCTTAGAGGTGAAGCCTCTCAGAGTCACACTGAAGTTTTTGGACCCAAAGAAACCAAAGGCTGAGAGGACCCAAATACTTCACATCATGTTGTAGCTTAGAAAGTTCCAACATTCTCAATTTTTAGGACTAATAAAAGAATCAGGGCAGAGAGAAATGAATGCCACTTCACTAGGTCTACACAAGGAGTAAAGAAAGGGGCTAGAAACCCCCTAATTTCACAGTGTGGCCAGATCTGACATTTTTGAAGACCACGGTCAATCGCCCCACTTTGTCTAGGGATCTAGCCAGCTCCCCCACCCCGTTCCCCAGCTCTCCCTCCTCTCAGCAGTCCTTTATGGAATTAGTTTTCCCTACCATTCTCTACTCCTTCTCCCAGTGTGGGGAATGAAACCCAGAGCCATGTATATTTAGATAGCCCCGACAGTCTTAACTGTTTTCTTCAGGGGAACTGTAATTATTAGAGCCTGGTTTCTTTAAAATCCTACACACAGGGACTGTCCAAACGGCTCAGTCAGGGAAAGCACATGTTAAGAAATGTCTGGCAACCTAAATTCAACCCCTGGAACCCATGGGTCTTAGTTTGCTTTTCTTTTTTTTTAATTTTTTTTTATTTATTTAATGTACATTGTGCTTTGCCTGCATGTATGCCTGTATGATGGTGTCAGATCTCATGGAAGTGGAGTTACAGACAGTTGTGCACAGCCATGTGGTTGCTGGAAATTGAACTCGGGTCCTTTGGAAGAACAGCCACTGTTCTTAACCTCTGAGCCATCTCTCCAGCCCAAGACTTATTTATCAAGAATCTATAGTGAATATGAAAATCTCAAAGAATGAGTTTTCAAGTAAGTGAAGTTTCTTTGTTCTTCTCCTTGTTTTGTTTTGTTTTGTTTTGTTTTGTTTTGTTTTTTGAGACAGGGTTTCTCTGTGTAGCCCTGGCTGCCCTGGAACTCGCTCTGCCAACTAGGATGGCCTCAAACTCAGAGACACACCTGCCTCTGCCTCCTGAGTGCTGGGATTAAATGGGTGTGCACCACAATCAGGAGTGAAGCTTATTTCTTTAAGCAATCCATTCCAAGGAAAGTATTTTTCAACTTTTAAGTACCTAGCAAACTACAGTAGAATCCAAACTATTTAACAAAATCTAATCCAAATCCAAAAACTTTATAATATGTATAGTATGCCATATACCAAGCCTTCTACTAAGAACTGTAATTGTCTCATTTATCCAAAACTAGCTTCAAACTCCTTACATAGCCAAGAGTGACCTTGAATTTCTGATCACCCTGTCTCTACTTCCTGGAGTTCAAGGATTACAGCTATGAAGAAGCACCATGCCCAGTTTCTGAAATTCTGGAAACTGAAACCCAGGGCCTGATGCATGCTAGGCAAGCATTCTAAACAACTGAACCAATCTCCAACACAGCTTTGTAATGAGTGGCTCTATGTACTATTCAAACACTTTGGTCAATTTAACTACAACAAGGCTATAGCGGACAGAGGTTCTGAGGCCCAGATCAGCAGGTATCTGCTCACTTTGGAGCATATCACTGAGTAATGGTTTTGGTTAAAAATAGCATGGGTCCAGATTCCCAGTTACTATTCTGAGACTGCCCTTTTTAGCTATATGATCTAGAAGGCAAATTGTCAGATACAAATTCTTCTTGAAAATTATAAAAGTAAGAATATAAAAATAAGATTAAAAGGAGCCAGGCAGCAGTGGTACCTTACATCTTTAATCCCAGTACTCAGGAGGCAGAGGCAGGCAGATCTCTGTGAGTTCAAGGTCAGCCTAATCTACAGAATGAGTTCCAGGACAACCAGGACTGTTTACACAGAGAAACCCTGTCTTGAAAAACAAGAGATTAAAGAGAGATCTGAACTGTGACAAAATGTAAGACAAAGTGCCCTTAGTACTTACTACTTCCAAAAGCTGAGGAAAAGCCCAGAACATGAAACATTTGAAAGGAGGAAAATAATAAGATCCCAACATTTCAAACATTTCAACAACAGGTGGGCTCAGCACAACAAAAACAAAGTACAACCACTCCCAACTTCCTCCACAAAGATCTGTGTGTGTGTATGTGTACAAAGTACTGTATTTATATCAGAAAGTCATACAATAAAAAGCCAAACCCATTCTAAGCTAAGTTTTATATCTTTTTTCCTCCTCAAGAGCCCGACAGCCAGAGCTGCTGGGTTTCCTAAGAATCATTTCCCACAGATAGCAATGTACCACAACTACTCATGAAGCCACTCTGAAATGTGACTCAAAGGCCACCCGCCACCCATCAGGAAACCAAAAGCCCCACAGAGGACTTACAGCTCAAGTACTGTGAAGACCTAGAAAACCACTCCCTTCAATGAGGCCTCATTCCTTCTGGACAAACAGCAGAAATTTTTTGGGGTGTTTTGTTATTTGTTTCAAGTTTTGGAGATAAGGGTAGCAATCTTGTAGCCTAGGCTGACCTTGAACTCACGGCAATCCTCTTGCCTCAGCCTCCAAAGTCCTAAGATCAAAGACATGATCCATCATTCTGGCAAGGAACAAAATTTCTTTTTCTTTTTTTTTTTTTTTTAAAAAAAAAAATGGGAACAATTGTTCCTATCTTTTTTTTTAAAAAAACTTTATTATTTATTTATTTATTTATTTATTTGCCTTGGTGTTTGCCTGGAACTGGAACTACAGACAGTTGTTAGCTGCCATGTGGGTGCTGGGAATGGAACCCGGGTCCTCTGGAAGAGCAGATGGTGCTCTTAACCGCTGAGCCATCTCTCCAGCCCCTTTTTTTTTAAACTTTATTTATTTATTTATTTGCCTTGGTGTTTGCCTGGAACTGGAACTACAGACAGTTGTTAGCTGCCATGTGGGTGCTGGGGATCGAACCCTGGTCCTCTGGAAGAGCAGACGGCGCTCTTAACCACTGAGCTATCTCTCCAGCCCCAGAACAAAATTTCTATTTTGCTTTGTTTGGTTTGGGTTTTGTTGGGGTTTGGAGACAGAGTCTCATGTAGCCCAAAGACAGCCCTCAGTTCTCTATATTACTTAGGATGGTCATTAAACTTCTGATGCTATTGCTCTCTCTCTCCCAAGAGCTGAAAACAGAGGTGGCGAGCATTATGGCTTAGCATGATGGTCCCACATTTCTCAACAGCACATAAGTAGAATTCAGGAGCCTTTATGTTTGGATGGAAAAAATTACATCTTTATTTCTTGTTTCTTTCTTATTTACTTACTTACTTATTTGGGTTTTTTGTTTCAGACAAGATTTCTCTGTGTAGCCCTGGCTGTGCTAGAACTTGCTCTGTATACCAGGCTGGCCTCAAACACAAGAGATCCACCTGCCTCTGCCTTCCAAGTGCTAAGATTAAAGATGAACAACACTATGCCCAGCTTGCTTTCTTTTTTAAAGGCTTACTTATTTATGTATATGTGTGTACACAAATTTTTATTTGTTTGTGTACCCATGTGCAAGTATGTACATCTGAGTGTGTGTGTGTGTGTGTGTGTGTGTGTGTGTGTGTGTGTGTGTGTAGAGATAAATATGGGACATAATTATAATTTAACCAGAAGCACTGGATCTCTTCAAACTGGAATTATAGGCAGTTGTGAGACACCTTATGTGGGTGCCAGAAAGTGAACATTGATTCTCTAAAAAGGCAGCACATAGTCTTAACTGCTGAGCATCTCTCTAGCCTTTGGCCTCAAATTTTTGAAGATCATCCTTTCCCTGTTTCCTAAATGCCAGGGATTATAGGCATGGATCATCCTACCCAGCCTATATCAGTTCAATAAATTCTTACTGCAAGTTAGTATTTTTTTAAAATATATGTGTATATACAATACACACACACACATATACATGCATATGCATGCAATCAACCACAATAGTAACAGCACCTATGGCTTTTGTCACCAGCCAAAATGATAGATATTCTCACATCATATTACATTATTATAGATGTCTGAAAGTTATTTACATTCATCATTACTTTAAAATTATGGTAATTATGAGGACCACCAACAGGTCACACATGACAGACACATTCTTCCTATCTACAGTGCTCACATGAAGTAGCTAGCCAACAATGAAGCACTTATCTAGTTACCCAACCACCCAACAGTGAGGTTCCATACGTTCACACTGGTCACCCAGATACCCACAATACTCCTTTTCCTTCAGGTCTCTCAGTCACCTTAGCCTAGTATAGCCTATACAGATCTTTCTTCCTGTGCCTACAGTCCACACTTTTAGAATTTGACTAAGTTTGTGCCTTATAATGTATTTAATATACCTAATATTAAATCCACAAACATACCTGGGATACATAAGACTCTGCCCCCCCCCCCAAAAAAAGGCTCAGGCTCCTTGCATAGTTCCTTCTATAGTACAAGCAAGCAGTAAACAGTCATTATTCTGACTTACATACTAAATAACTAAGTCTGGATCTTTGGCTCTGGCTCAAATGTCCTGGTCTAGCTTTCAACCAATAACCCACTATGAAACATATAGTTAATGCCTCTCTGGGTATCAGTTTCCCCATATATAAAAAAAGTAGGCTGAACTTATTTTCATCTCTTAACTTTTAAATTAAGCAACCACTTGCTATCTCTCCAAGATCTGAGAAAGACTATGGAAGAAATTATAAAGCCTCCCCCAGCTCTCCCAGACAAGGTTAGTCACTTGGTCCCCTGAACTTCCCACAGCTTTCTGTATGAATGTATATGTATACACACACATACACCCAAAAAAAAAAATCTCTACTGTGACTTTCACTAGCTAAGGTAGTGTTAAGAAAAAAGTCAGGGGGCTGGAGAGATGGCTCAGCGGTTAAGAGCACCGTCTGCTCGTCCAGAGGACCCGGGTTCGATTCCCAGCACCCACATGGCAGCTAACAACTGTCTGTAGTTCCAGTTCCAGGCAAAACACCAAGGCAAATAAATAAATAAATAAAGTTTTAAAAAAAAAAAAAAAAAAGAAAAAAGTCAGAATCTTAAATTCAAACTTGTGTTCTCTTTACTGCCTGTGTAACACTAGGAAAGTTATTTAACCTCTCTCATTTAATTTCCTGCCCAATAAAACAAAGATAACATCTATCACAGAAGCTGGTTGCAATAATTAAATGAAATAAAAGTTGATAATGAGCTAGGAGTGGTGGCAAATGAGTTTAATCCTAGCAGTTGGGAGACTGAAACAGGTGGATCTCTTTAAGTTCTAGGCCAGCCAGAACTGCATGGTGATTGCTATCATTATTGCTGAATTATTGTATCACTCTGTCCTGCTAGACACTAGGTTCCAGCTTTAACTGCGTCTCTGGTTCCTTGTCATTTTCCTGAACACCCTATTTGCACTTTTCTCTGTTCCACTTTTCACAACAGTATTTATTTGTGTGCTTATTAACTGTCTACCTAACTTCTATGAAGAAAGACAACTCTTTCATTCATCCTTAAATCCCCAAAGAAAGAATACACAGAACTGACCCAGAGCAATCACTCAAACACTTGTTGAATAAATACCATATGAGCTGTCTCTGTTCAATGTTTGCTGAATCAATTAACCTAACTAAAGGTGATTGTCAAAGCTGAGGCCTGGAAGTAAATACCTCCCAGCTGCCCCAGGATAGCTATCCCTCTTGCCAGCCCAGGGTATTAGCTTCAACCAAGCCCCACCCACCTGCTCTTGGCTCAGACCCAGTTCCAGGAGCCACCCTCTGCTAAAATTAGCATAGCTACCAAGATGGCCAGGCCATTTATAGCCTTGGAGGCAGCAGCAACTAATTGGGTGGGCTGGCTGGGCTCTGACCTGCCACTCCAAAGAGGCTGATTGAGAAGACAGCCTGTGCTCTGCATAGATGCCTATCTATCCTCTAGCCTCTGCATAGATGCCTATCTATCCTCTAGCACCTTATTCCAGCTGAACCAGTTTCTGATTAGAGACCCTCCAAACCATCTATCATGGCAGCCACAATTCCAGACTGGACCTGAGGTCTCTCACCAGTACACCCTCTATTGAAAACATTTGTGCTCCAGAAAGCAACAACCCTAGAGCCTAGAGATTCCTGGTTTTCATTGAGTCAGCTACAAAACTGTAGGTCCTGGAAGAACACAGCAATAGACAGGTATGTCCTGGAAAAAAATTACTTAATACAACTAGGTGTTCAGGTATTGTTTTAAAAAGGGGGAAAGTGGCCCAATGAGAGCACCGCAAACTCAGCATTCAGAGATTTTGTTGGTCCGATTGGTGGGTGGGTTGGTTGGGTTTTGGACTGAATGAAGATCAAACCCAGGATATCATGCATACAAGACAAGCACTCTATCAACAAAGCTACCAATAACCTCAGTCTCTATGGTCTGAGTTTTGTTTTTTAGGGTTTTTTTTTTTAAGATTTGTTTATTTTTATTTTATGTGTATAAGTGCTTCACCTGCATACATTTATGTACACCAGCTACGTGCCAGGTTCCCTCAAAGGTCGTAAGAGGTTAGAAACACCCCTGAAACAGGAGTTAAGGATGGTTGTAAATGACCATGTGAGCAGTGGAAATGGAACAGGTATTATTAACAACAGGGTCATCTCTTCAGCCCCTGATCAGGGGTGAGCTTTGGTTTGTTTGTCTTGTTTTGGCTTTTTGTTTGTTTGTTTGGTTGGTTGGTTGGTTTGGTTTTTCAAGACAGGGTTTCTCTTTGTAGTCCATGGCTGGACTGAAACTTGTTTGGTAGACCAGGCTGGCCTCGAACTCACAGAGCTCTACCTCCCAAGTGCTGGGATTAAAGATGTGGCCTACCACCGCCAGGTTAGGTTTTAATAGTGTTTGATGTAGACAGGGAAGTCATTAAGTCTTTCTTTCATTCTTTCCTTCCTTCCTTCCTTCCAAGTGGTGCCAGAAATGGAACCCAGGACCTTTCATACACTAAACAAGCACTCTACCACTAAGCTCTACCCCTAGTGCACAATAAGCTTTTTCTTTTTTAAGGCAGTCCTCTTCACTATGTATTCCTATCAGCCTGGAACTCACTGTGTAGATCAGACTAGCCAAGAACTCACAGAAATTCTGCTGCCTCTACCTCTGCCTCCAAAGTGCTGGTACTAAAGGCATGTGCCACCATACCTGACCATCATAAAGATTTTAATAAAATCCCTAGAATCAAATTTTATGACTGACTAAAAGAAAAATGGGTTGCATATACATCCAAAATAGGGATGGAGTGGAATTCTTTCATCCACAGACTTCCAGAACAGAAAAAAAAGCACCCCTTTTCTTAGACCTCAGATAGAGTCATCAGGACCTGCCTAATTGTCAAGAGAGCAACATTCTCTGGGCCCCACCTAGCACTCCTGCAACAGGACAGGACCTGAGAAGATGGAAGAGGGCCAGGACTTAAGCATCAGAACACCTGCTTCAAATACTAAGCAAAAGGCCCAGTCTGTCTCTCTCCTCTCCCTCCCCCCCTCCCCTTCCTCTCTCTCTTCATTTCTTGGGTGATGCACATAGGAAAGGCAGAGAACAACTCTGTGGAATCAGTTCTTTATTTGCACCTTTACCTGGGTTCCAGGTTACCAGAAATGCACAGCCAGGACCTTTACACGAAGAGTCATAAATCACTCAAGGCATTTATTCATATATAAAAATGATTATTACCCTTCCCTGCATTTTAATAGGGCTACTGTGACACTTTGCAGAATAAGTCATGTAACCGTAAAATAAATGCAAGCTGTACAGAGCCAACAAATTTACCAGTTATGTTCAATCTGGCTGAGAAAGTAAAGTGGTAACTAGCCAGGTATGATGTCTTGTGTTCCGTAGTCCAGCACTTAAGTTGTGAAGGCAGTCCAAGAGTTCAAGACCAGCTTCTGCTACATTTTAAGTTGAAAGCCAACTTAGGCTACTGAAGACCCTATCCCTAAAGAAGGAGAAGAGGTAATGGGGTGCGGGGGAGCTAAGCTTAACAAGTAAAATCCCTGTGTTCTGTAGACACAGAGGGGTTAAAAAGGCTGCAAAAGTCCCTGCCATATGCAGAGTTTCTTCCCAAATCCTTTTGCAGAGGCCAAGGAAAAAGTAAGTCCCTGCCTGAGCCCAAGTCCCACAGTAATCCAAGGAGACAAGCTAATAAAACAGTACTAGCAGAACACCCACATTCCCACAGAAACCTTAGGCATCCCCAACTTTCCTCCCTGGAATATAATTACTACAACAACAGAAGCCAATATCTGAACTAAGAAGAAATAAAGATGAAAAAAGAGGCTTTTCCTTTATGGCACTAAAACATGATGATTGAGGAATGTCTCCATAAACTCAAGTCATGAGGTTTTTCCCGAGGAATGCTAGAAAGCTTCTCTACCTTAGGCAACACACACACAATCAAAAGTCAACTTCCTAAAGGCTAGCTAACGCCTCAGACTCAAACCTGAATCCTCTTAGTTAGATCTGAAGTACAGAACACATCTCAGAAAGTTTCATTTTATGCCAAACATGCATATTCTGAGGTGAAAATAACAGGATAAATTATCCATTAGAAACAAGGATGTCTGTCACTGGGATAGCAGAAATGCTACTCCCGGTTACTTCACAGTCCAACTAATCTTTCCCTTCATAGCCCAGGGAGTATTTCAGTTAAGTTTCAGAGGTCTGGGAAACTTCCTTTGTAGGAATAATCTATTCTGAAAGCAACAGTCCAAATTCTATGCTTATACACGGGGCAGTCTGAAAACCACCTCTTGAAGCACCTAAAATTATACCCAACAGTCAAGAAAACTGAAAGAGGGCGCCCAGGAAAAACATCTACCACTAATGTAATCCCTGAAACTCTTCCCCACTGAGACTCCCTCACTTGGGCTTCCCTGTCTTCAGACGCCCCAGCTATTCCTCCATCTCTCAAGCCTTCAAGGCCAGTTTTTAAGATCACAGACAGAGGGGCTGGAGAGATGGCTCAGCGGTTAAGAGCACCCTCTGTTCTTCCAGAGGACCCGGGTTCGATTCCCAGCACCCACATGGCACCTCACAACTGTCTGTAGTTCCAGTTCCAGGCAAACACCAAGGCAAATAAATAAATAATAAAATAAATAAAGTTAAAAAAAAAAAGATCACAGAGTTGGAGAAATAGAAAAAGAGAACTGATGTACTTCTAAGCTACGTGGAAAAAAATAATTGTATTTTTTAAAAAGTTCCTTTCTATTGCAAGAGTGTATACCACACCTACTGCTGCCCAACAAGGCTCCACAAGTATACAGGGAAAAATAAGGGCAGATTAAAAATAATAGCGTGGAATGCTTACTCTCATCATTGAGAAGAAACAGATTAAGTTAGCAAGTGGTCCCAGAATTTTTTATTATGAAGAAGTCAAGAAAGGGCCATTTAACTCCGTGGTAGTAAACAGGACTCCACCTAAGGACTTGCTTTGCGATTCCACATTGGCAAAACCAAAAGACAGAAGATTACCTAAGGGAAAGGAGGGACTCGTATTCTCACGGTGGTGAGAAGGGCGCCATCTGAACACCTGGCTATAGGAAAACAGAGCCAGCCCAACCCTGATCTTCCCAGCCCATCCCAAGTGGCCAAGCCACCGCCGCCGCCGCCCACCCCCTCAAGTGACGAAACTGACTAAAAAGCAATTGTATATCGCCTAGGAAGGCCACTCTTCCAGACAAGAAGTCCTGAATGGGGCCTTAACCTTGCTGATCAGAAATGTGCCCCCAAAGGATTCTCACTGCCACCATAACATCCCGAGTAGGAATAAGGAAAGAAGTCCAGGGGAAATAGTAGCATTAGGCATGACCGCTACACAGCAAGAACTTCTTGGACGACTCAGAGTACACAGTGCTATGTGTGCATCCTCCACAAACCTCACATGTGCGGAGATCCCAATTTGCCCACTTCGGGCCACTAAGTTTAAGTCAGTCAAGCCTCCAGCCCAGTCCAGCACGCAGCAAGGCCTTACCTGCTTCAGTAGACTCCTCTGAAGTCGTCCCAGAGCCGGCTCCTGTATTCTTTTCACTGTGACTATGGCTGAGGCTCTGGCCCTGATGCAGGAGAATCCCCCAAAGAAGCCACAGGGCAAGACGGGCGCACACATTCATGACTGTAGGTCTCAGTCAACATGCGCCTGATGTAGACACCTTTGGATCCCAGAAGCAAATCCCAGAGTCAGGGAATGCAGCCGACGATTCCCAGGCAAGATGCCCTCGCGGCACCGCAGCTGTCCAGCCACCTGCGGGCTTGCCTCCTCCGACAACCGAAGGTCAAGTGCTCCAAGTTTGGGCGCAGAAGGATCGGAGCCTCCAGATCAACAGTGGGTCCGCCGGGGCTACGGCGGCCCTGAGCTGTAGCTGCTTCCGGAGAGTTTGGGCAGGGTGGCTGTGGGGCCACTGTCAGCTCCGCAGCCTGCTGCACCCCTGCGGGAGGAGGCGGGCAGGATCTCCCGCCCGCACCGAGGTGGGGGAGGGAGGGAGGGAAGGGAGGAGAGAAGGGGGGCACCTGACCTCGCCCCGCGGACCAGCGGTGAGCCGCAGCAGCTAGGGCTTCAGCGTGTGACCTACAGGCCCCGGCTGACACCGATGTCTCCAGGATCCTAAGACTCCTAGGCCGAGGTCAGCACCCCCGCCCGGTCCCGTACCTCTGCGATTCCCGGTGCCCCGGTGCACAAGGCGGACGCGCACGGGCCAGGCCCGGGACAGCGGCTCCCGGGAGGGCGGGAGGGCGGCGCGGGGCGGGCCCGAGGTGGGCGGAGGCGTGCTCTACCGCCGACCCGCCCCGCGCCGCCCGGCCCCCAGCGAAGCTCGGGCCCGCCCCAGAGCCGGCTTATCCCGGAATAACCTGTTGGAGAGGGCAGGCCAGTGCCCACCACGATCGGCGGGGTCTCGTGGGGACCCGGCCTGCGCTGGCTGTCGTCAGGACCGCGGCTCCGTGCCAAGGATGGGACCTCGGCCTCTGCCGTGCGCACCCCAGCCTCCCGCTCTAACGCCCGCCCGCGGGCGAGCCCCTGCCACGCAGTTGCTCAGGTAACTCAGGCCTGCGACGGAGGTGACAGAGACTGCCCTGGCCGGATCTCCGAGCCGCGGCGCTGATCCCCTGGCTCCACTGTAAAGCCAGGTTGCACAGAAACCTCGGTACTACGGTAACCGAGCGGGAGCCGCCGGCGATGACTACAGTCCCGGGGGTTTGGCCCAGGGGCGCACTTCCCAGCCCCCAACTCCCCGGCCCCCGAGCTCCGCCCTTTCGACGCGCCTGGCAACCAATCGGCTTCCGCCTTTCTGCGGCTGGGAAACCCGCGCGCCCTGCCTTCCGTACGCAGCGGTCCCTGGTGGCCACATCTCAGTACTGCAAGCAGGGCTAGTTCCTAAGTGGCCTTGACACTTTGTAGAGGGTTACTAAAGAGTCTGCCAAGCCCGTTAGAGCTACAAGTGTTTACAGAAGAAATTGTTCCGAAAAGCAAAATGAAATGTCTGTCTCACTGTAGGTAATATTGCACCTGTATGTAGCCTAAAAGGTCCATCTGCCTTCCTAAGACTCTGATCTATGTCATAGGCCCTTGCCTGGTTCTTGCAACCTAATTTCTTAGCCGCCCCTCCAGCCCCCACCCTCTAGAGGTTTATGGAAAAAAGCCTGTGGTTGGTTCCTCCATCTCCGATTCAGTTAGAGAAGATGGCAGCGACTTGAGAATGAGTGCCCCCAAAACAGAGAACCCCGCCCGGGCTTCCTTCAACAAAGCCTATACTTCCTGTTCTCTTCTCAAGCGTACCGTCAGCAGATCTTTACTGGAACCTCTGTGCCCTAGCCCTGTCCTTGGCATTGAGGCAGGAGACTGGATTAGGCCCAGTCCCTCTTCTGACAGTGATAAACCAGCTCCTGTTCTGAGCAAGCCCTTTGAAGACCAGAACACGGATTTGCCCAACAGCTGCCTGGCTTAAGGGTTAGACTGTTGATATAAAAATACATGTCAGACGTCAGCTACCAGTCTCCCCACTTTTTTTAAGCTACCATCACACTGGTCTTTTCTTTTTCTTTGTGTATGTGTGTATGTACTTTTGCAATATAGTGGGTCAAACCCAGAACCTCAGATACACTAAACAAGCACTCTACAGTCCATGGGTCTTTCCGGAAGTTTCCAAACACATCAAACAGGCTTCGGTCTTTGTGTCTGTTGTCGTTCTACACAAAACCCTCCTCACCAATAATGTTAACCTCTTAGTCTAATATAGTTAAAGAGCTTAGAAAGGCCAACCTAGCCAGGTGGCCCACACCTTTAACTCTAACACTCAGGAAGCAGAGGCAGGAGGATCTCTGTGAGTTCCAAGACCTCGTCTTAAAAACCAAAAAGGGGGGGGGCTGGAGAGATGGCTCAGCTGTTAAGAGTACTGACTGTTTTTCTAGATAATCCAGGTTCGAGTCCCAGCATCTACATGGCAGCTAACAACTACTGTCTCTAACTTCAAGATCTGGCACCCTCAGAGACATGTAGGCAAAACACCAGTGCACATAAAATGATAAAAATGGTTTGTTTTTTTTTTTAAAAAAAAAAAAAAAGAAGAAGAAGTAGAGAAAATAAGAAACTGCTACCTGAATCACCCTTCAGAATCAGTCTGCAGCAATAGTTGTACCCTTCCACTATAATTTGGATTGTGAAGTTTCCGAGGTCATTCATCTCAGTACACCTGCACATAATAAATAAGTGCTGCTGGTAAAAGTTACTCAAATATTTATTGAGTGACAGCTGTATGCTGGAAAATTGGCCAGAACAAAAGGCAAACCCCTGACATAGATTCTACCAAACCTATGTTCCTAGCCAGATCTCAAACCCAAGCGGCAAAATGAACAAGTAGGTAATATGACTGAGTGACTAGGTGGGAGTAATAGCGAGTGGTGGGGACTACAGATTAGAAAGCAGGCAGGAAGGTGGACAATCAAGAGATGGTCACCAGAAGATGACAGAGAAGCTGGAAAAAAGGGCTCAGCAGTTAAGAGTGTGTGTGCTCTTTCAGAGGACCCACATCATAACCACCTGAAATCTCTAGTGTGTGTGTGTCGGGAAGGGGGGGGAAATCCAGTGCCATCTTCTGCCCTCCACAGGCACACACACACATGACAGGAACACTGATACAGACCAAACTAAAACTACAGCTCAGAAAGATGGGGGCCTGGAAGCACAGTGTTTGCCTCCCACACCAAGACCCTGGGTTCAAGCAGGTCGGAAAAAAAAAAATAAAACCAAAACTGGCATTGCACAACCCAGGAAAAACTCCAAGGCAGATGGAATAGAAAAGGCTGAGAATGTTGCTGGGTGGTGGTGGTGCACACCTTTAATCCCAACACTCGGGAGGCAAAGACAGGTGAATCTGTAAATTCAATATCTGATACCTCAGCATTTAAGAAGCTAAACCAGGAGGATTACCCCAAGTTCAAGGCCAGCCTAGCTACTCAGTGAATTCTAGACCTTCTGGTACAGAGTAAAGCCGCCATGCCTGCCTACATGCCACTGTTTCCACTCCGATGATACCTTTGAAACTATAAGACACATAAATGTTTTTCTTTATAAGGTTGTTGTAGTTATGGTATCTTCTCTTTACAGCAATTGAAACCCTAACTAAGATAGGAGTGAATGTGAGGATAGCCTAGACTATATGAAAAAAAAAAAAAGAGTTTATTTTACTTTCAGGGGGCATATTCCTTTTAAAAAAGAAAATCACACATATACACACAAAAATTCTTTAAGGGGAGATCTTTTTTTAAATATTTATTTTTATTTTATGTGAATTGGTGTTTTGCCTGCATGTATAACTGTGTAAGGGTATCAGATGTTGGAATTACAGACAGTTATTAGCTGCCACGTGGATGCTGGGAATTGAACTCAGGTCCTCCGGAAGAACAGTCGGTGCTCTTAACCACTGAGCCATCTCTCCAGCCCAAGGGGAGATCTTGAATGCAGTCCCTGCTACCACAAATTGAGTTTTCCATATCTGAGGAAATCACAGGGGTCAGCACATCTGTAGTGCAATGATACACCTCCCCTGCCGGGTAAGTATTATTATTATAATTATTATTTATTTATGTGTACATGTGTATATCTCTGTGTGTGCATGTCCAGATGTATGCAAGTGCTCACAGAGACCAGAAGACTATCAGATGCCCTAGAGCTAGAGTTACAGGAGGTTTTGAGCCATCTGATGTGGGTGCTGAGAACCAAACTCAGATTCTCTTACCCAAAAACAGAGGTCGTATGTACTCCTGACCACTAAGCCATCTCTCCAGCTCCAATATCTTGTTTTAAATACTGTGCAAATAATTTGTTGTTCTTCTGTTCCTTTACATGCAACTAACTTTAAAAATATAAGGGGGCTGGAGACATGGCTCAGAGGTTGAGAGCACTGACTGTTCTTCCAGAGGTCCTGAGTTCGGTTCCCAGCAACCACATGGTGGCTCACAACCATCTATGATGACATCTGGTACCCTCCTCTGTATACTGTATACATAATAAATAAATCTATGGAGATGGCTTACTGGGTATGGTACTTGTTGTGTAAGGTCAAGGATTTGGTGTGTTAGTGAGCTCATAACCAGCTCTAGGGAGGTAGAAGCAAGTGGATTCCTTCAGCTCATTAGCCAGCCAAACCAGCATACTTGGCAAACTCGTGGCCAATGAAAGGCCATCTCTCAAAACAAACAAATGGAGGGGGGAAGGGGGAGTGTACACATTTAATCCCAGCACTCTGGAGGCAGAGGCAAGCAATCTCTGAGTTCAAGGGCAGCCTGGTCTACAAAGCATGTTCCAGGATAGCCAAGGCTGCACGGAGGGACCCTGTATCAAAAAACTAAAACAAACAAAAAGCTCTTATGGTGGATGGCTCCTGAAGAATGACACCCAAGACTGATTTCTGGTGAGCAAACATGAATACACACACACACACACACACACACACACACACACACACACACACACACGCATACATATATGCACGCACATGCACGTAGCAAGAGATAAAAATATGTAATTCAGTGGTACAGCACATGCTTTGCTTGAGTGAAAACTTGAATTTGATCCTCAGCATCACAAAAATCAGTAAACTTATATAGGCTGCATAGGATATATTTATAGCCTATATTAACGGTCCCCTAGCCATGTTGAGCATATCTGCCTATTTGGTTGAGAAGACAAGCCTGAAACAGCAAAGTAATGCATGTTTGACAAAGTTTCCTTCAAAAGTAACTATATCGTTTCTCTTAGCCACCCCATGATTTTTATGGGAGCGAAAGTACATTGCCAGCTTGACCCAGAAAGCTTTGGTCTCCCTGATCCTGGTAGAGCAAGCCTGCAATCCTAGCTAATCTGAAGGCTCAAGAAGTGGATCAGTTATTCAAGGTCTATCCTAGCTTCAAAAGTATTTCAAAGCCAACCTTGACAACTTAGCCCATGTCTCAAAATAAAAAGTAAAGAGCTGGAGAGACATATGGAGGTGCTTACCACTTGAAGACCAGAGTTTACTTTAGCACCCATATAGGGCAGCTTACAACCACCTATAACTCCAGCTCCAGGGGATCCAAAACCCTCTTCTAACTTCCCCAGACACTTACATGCCTGTAGTGTACAGTCAAACACACACACACACAGGTTAAAAAAACTTTAAAAAATAAAAGTAAAATGAGAACTAGGAATATAGGTCATTGGCAGAACACCTACCTAGTATGTGTAAGGTCATGAGTTCAATTTCTAGTTAAAAAATAAAAATAAAAACTTGGTCTTAAAGGCAAGAATCTTAGGTCAGGCACCAGCTCACACTTAAAAAGTTGTATTTTTCAGAACTATTTACATTTCCTGTAAGGCTAAAGTGTCTCAAAACTAAAACTAAGAACTACTGGGGACGGGGCATAACTCAGATGGTAGAGTGCTTGCTTAGCATTCATGAAGCCATGGGTTCAATTCTCAATACCACATAAAACCAAATGTATCTATAATCCCAGATCTCAGGAGGTGGGGACAAGAGAATTAGGAAATCCTTAACTATTTAGTGAATTTGAGGCAGCCTAAATTTAAAAAAAATAAAAAGGTCCAAAAAGAAAAAAAAAACCTTCAAATACATTTATCAAATTATTTTTTTAAATAGTAACTGAATTTTCAAATAATCTAGCAATTCAACCTCTGGGTTTAGATCCAAAATAAAAGCTAGGCCTGGAAGAAATATTTGTACATCCATGTTTTCAATAACATTATTTAAAACCACTACAAAGTGGGGCTGGAGAGATAGCTCAGAGGCTTAAGAGCACCAGCTGCTCTTCTGGAGGTCCTGAGTTCAATTCCCAGCAACCACATGGTGGCTCACAACCATCTGTAATGAGATCTGGTACCCTCTTCTGGCCTGCAGGAATGTAAGCGGAATACTGTATACATAATAAATAAATACATCTAAAAAAAATAAATAAAACCACTACAAAGTAGAAATAATACCAATATACATGGATAGATGAAGAAATACAAAATACAGTATTATAGTATGGCCTTAAGTGGGGGGGGGGGATTAAAGAGCTGGCAGGTGAAGGTACCTGCTGCCAAGCCTGAGTTAAATCCCCAGAATCCACATAGTGGAAGGTTTGAACCAACGTACACAAGTTATTCTCTGACCTCCACATGTGTACATACTTGCAGACACACACACACACACACACACACACGAATTAAATAAAATTTTTTACAAAAAGGAATTATAGTACATGATACTATGTAGATAGATTGATCTTTGGAACAATATGTTAGTAAAAACCAATCATGAAAGCAAACAACCACAACATGATTCCATTTATATAGTTTCCTAGAGAAGTCAAATTCACAGGGACAGAACAGAGAACAGCAGTTGCTAAAGCTAGGGGAAGGAGGGCTGTGAGCCGTTTAATGGCACGTTACAGTTTTGCAAGAGGAGGAGCTGTGGCAATTAGTTGTACCACTGTGTGAATACATAATCCTTAACGTGGCTCACCTGTATACTTAAACACGTTTAAAAGACCAAGGAGGAGGTCAATGGTAGAGCACTTGCCTAGCATGGTACCACAAAGCCACATGCCATGGGCTGTACCCATGTTATGGCTAAAGAGAAGGGAAGGCAGGAGAACCGCTTGAGCCCAGGATTTTGAGACTAGCCTGGCAAGTATAATAAGTCTCCCATTTCAAAAGAAATTTAAAGATTTATTAAGATTTTAGGAGGCTCAGCAGTTAAGAGCACTGACTGCTCTTCCAGAGGACCTGGGTTCAATTTCCAGCACCCACATTGCAGCTCACAAGTGTGTGTGTAACTCCAGTGGACCTGACACCCTCACACAGGCATACATGAAGGCAAAATCACCAATGCATATAAAAGGAAAGCAATAAGAAATTTTATGCTGGAATTTTTTTTTAAAGATTTATTTATTATGTATACATTGTTCTGTCTGCACCCTAGATCTTATTCTAGATGGTTGTCAGCCACCATGTGGTTGCTAGGAATTGAACTCAGGACCTCTGGAAGAGCAGCCGGTGCTCTTAACCTCTGAGCTATCTCTCCAGCCCTTTTCTTTTGTTTTGTGACAGGATTTCTCTGGGTATCCCTGGTTGTCTTAGAACTCACTTTGTAGACCAGGCTGGCCTCAAACTCAGAGATCCTCCTACTTCTGTCTCCCGAACGCTGGGATTAAAGGCCTGGGCCACCACACCCATCATGGTGTCATTTTTTAATTACTATAACTTATTTTTAGCCTAAATTTAGGTTACTCTGAAATGCTTTGAGGTTTCCAGATTGCAGTGTTTACTCAGCTACTATCTGACAGAGAGAGATGTTGTAGATTAGAGAACCTGGATTTAAATTTTCCCTTATACTCTTTTTGGTTTTGTTTTTTTGATAAGTTTTTTTTTATTTCTTTTTTTTGTTTGTTTGTTTGTTTTTGTTTATTTGCCTTGGTGTTTGCCTGGAACTGAAACTACAGACAGTTGTTAGCTGCCATGTGGGTGCTGGGAATCGAACCCGGGTCCTCTGAAAGAGCAGACAGTGCTTTTAACCGCTGAGCCATCTCTCCAGCCCCCCCCTTTTTTTTTTGTTTGTTTGATAAGTTTTTAAGATAGCATACAAAGCACTGGATTTTATTTATCATTTTCACATAGAAAAATAATATGCTGTTTTTTAGAGATTTATTTATTATGTATACAGTATACAGAAGAGGGTACCAGATGTCATTATAGATGGTTGTGAGCCACCGTGTGGTTGCTGGGAATTGAACTCAGGACCTCTGGAAGAACATTCAGTGCTCTTAACCTCTGAGTCATCTCTCCAGCCACTAATATGTTGTTCTTAATATCCCCTACTGTCCTTCCCGATCCTCTTCCCTGCTTGCTGATTCTACCTTTCCCAAATGGTACATCTTCTGCTTTATATATTCAATTGAATATATATATTCAATTTTTCTCTCCTGCCCCCCCCTACACCAGTCCCCTTTCTCCTCCAGTCTCTGACTCCTTTGTACTTCCATATCCTGTGTGTGTGTGTGTGTGTGTGTAAAACTAAATCTAGATTGCATATGAAAACTAGTATACAATACTTGTCTTTCTGGGTCGGGTTTGTTTTGTTTAATATGATGATCTCATTCTACCCATTATCCTGCAAATGTCATAATTTCTTCTTTACGGTGGATACAATCCCATTGCAAGTGTGTTCAAAAGTCTTTATGACATCAGTCAGGTGGTGAGACTCAACTGTAACATGAGCTCTCAAGAGAAATGAACAAACGAATATCAGGAGTGCAAATCTGTTCTTAGCTAGCCAGTTAGAAGGCCAGCCTGGGCAGTATGAAATATTATCTCAATAAAAAGGTAAACCAACAATTTAGGTTCCACTCACAATACCACACACACAGGTTCCACTCACACCACACACACACACACACACACACACACACACACACACACACACACACACACACACACACACACACGTCTAGATCTGCTTAGAAATGGTTAAAACGGTTAGCAATCCTGGTCTGGATGCCTTAGTAGTGGTGCTCCCTGGTGTCCAAAATAGGAAGTACACTTTTTACTGAGAAATGATCAAATGACCTATGATTGCTTCTTCTCCAAATAGAATATTCTCTGATTCCAGAATTGCTTCTTGATATTTTTTTGAGATTTAGTTTGATTTGGTTTATATATATATATATATGTGCTTCTGTATGTATGCCACATGTGTGTGGTACCTGCAGAAGCCAAAAGAGGGAATCAGATCCCCTGGAGCTGGATTACAGGAAGATGTAATCCACCCAGTGTGGGTGCTGAGAACTGAACTCTGGTTCTCTGCAACAGCAGTAAATGTTCTTAACCAGGGAGCCATCTCTCCAGCCTCTGAATCTGTTTCTTAAAAATGCATTGTGCCAGGCTGGAGAGATAGCTCAGCCATTAAAGGACAGGCACACAACCAAAAATGCATTGTGTGTATGTGTGTGTGTGTGTAGGGGGGGGTGTAGTCACCCATAGGAGCCATGACATACCTATGAAGGGCAGAAAAAAAGACAGTCAATTCTCTCCTTCTACTGTGTTGGTCCTGAGGACTGAACTCACTATGAAGACCAGGCTGACCTTTAACTCATGGAGATCTGCCTACCTCTGCCTCCAAGCTCCACTTCTCTTATTAAATATGTATTTTATTTTATATGTATGAGTGTTCTGCTTGCCTGAATGTGTGCACACTGAGTTTATACCTGTTCCTGCCATAGAAACCAGAAGAGGGCATCGGATTTCCTGGAACTGAAGTTGTGGATGGTTGTGAGATGCCATGTGTATTTGGGTCCTTTGGAGGAGCAGAGCAATCTCTCTCTGAGCCATCTCTCCAGCCACCCAAACTTACTTCCTTTTGTTTGCTTGGTTTTTTTTTGTTCGTTTGTTTGTTTTTGTTTTTCAAGACAGGGTTTCTCTGCGTAGCCCTGGCTGTGCTGGAACTCGCTCTGTAGACCAAGCTTCAGAAGTAGAGGCAGGAGGATGAGGAGTTCAAATTCATCCTTAGATACAGAAAGAAAAGGAGGCCAGTCCCGGGCTACACAAAACAAACACAGTCTCAAAAACAAAGCAACAAAATCAACTAAGTCTATAGGCATGAAATCATCCTAATGATAATGTTGAGAAGCCAGACATGGGAGGGAGTCAGACAGACATGCACAGAATGCCCAACTCACTTTGTCACTTGAATTAATTATTGTTTATGTGTATGAGTGCTTTGCCCATGCAAAGTGTGTGTCTATGCACTAACTGTGTGCCTGGTACCTGTGGAGTCAGAAAAGGGCATCTGCCCCCTTGAAGCTGGAGTTACAGGTGGTTTTGCGCCACCTTATGGGTTCTGGAAACCAAGCCTGACGCCTCTGCATGTGTAGTAAGGACTCTTAACCACTGAGCCAACTTTCCTTACCTTCTTATTATATGGTGCACTTGAGGAATAATATGGTTGAGCCATACTGGAATGATAGAAAGGATCTAGATTTGTGATGCATTTGGTGATTAATGGGTGATCATGATTAATTAATGGCTGTGACTTTGGAAAACACTTTTTACATTTTTTAAGAATTAAATTGTGGTGTTGTTTTGAGTCTAGACTAGCCTTGATTTGCTATGTAGCCAAGAATGACCTTGAACTGGTCTTCCAGGTTCCCACCTCCTGAACACTGAGTAAGATTACTTGTATGTGCCATCATGTCCAGCTGGCAGGCACTATTACAGGCTAGATATTAAGTTAAACACATTGTATCCAATTATCCCTTCAACAAACATTCACTGAGCCAGACAATGAGAATACAGCACTAGATAAAATAAACATAACTTATTGCCCCTGTTGAGCATGCCTCACAGAATTAACATCCACAGTAATCTGATGATGTCACATAATTCTGATTTCATTTGAAAGGTATAAATTAAGGCTCTGCAAGTCCCATTTTCCTACACAGAGGCTGTCTTTTTAATCTATAAAATGAAGGGAGATATTGCCTGCCTCAGGAAGTCCTTGTATAGATTTTAAAAGTGCAACGACTATCTAAGTTATACTAAAATTGTAACATTTTCAGGGACACATAGAAAGTTAATGGCGAAGATGAAAATTCAAGAAAAGAAAGCATGGGAGCACATCCATTTGATCCTTGGGCTGCAGAAGGCAGATCTCTGAGTTGGAAGCCAGTCTGGCCAACATAGTAAGACCTTGTCTCAAAGAAGAAAAAGAAAAACAGAGAGAGAGGGGGAGAAGGGAGAGAGGAAGGGAGGGAGGGAGGGAGGGAGGGAGGGAGGAAGAAGGAGAGGGAAAAAGGCAAGGAATACTAAATTCTTATTTTTTTAAATTTATGTATTTATTATGTAGTATGTATTATGCATGTCTGACTGCAGGACAGAAGGGGGCGCCAGACCTCATTCAAGATGGTTGTGAGCCACCATGTAGTTGCTGGGAATTGAACTCAGAACCTCTGGAAGAGCAACCAGTGCTCTTAACCACTGAGTCATCTCTCCAGCCTGGAATACTAAATTATTTAGGCATCTATAAAGTTGAGTTGTTCCTGAGGGATTTCTCAAAAAGAGATTATGCCAGGTGACCTGGGTACCATCCATCTGAAAAATGCCAAGGTGGTCTGTAGAGAAATAAGATAACTAATGGTCTAGCTGCCTGAGAGGAAGGATTCTCCTGAAAAACAGGGCATGATCATGTGCCCGCTCCCTCCATCTGCTGGGTTCCTCAAGAGAGTAAAAAGCAATGACTTGATTTTTGTTTAATCTGTCACTTGCCTTGTTACCTCTTTCTGCTGTCTCCCATCTTTGCTGTCAAAGCCCACAAAATAGGATCAGGAACTTGTCTTCAGCAATATGGATAAAGAAAAGGAACAAGGAGACTACTTCTCAGGCAGGCTGAGAAAGGCCAAAGGATCAAGAGGAGCCCAGAGAAAGCTGAAGCCACATCAGAGAATTCAGATTTAAGATTAGCCATCAGGGGTAAAGTGGTTAGCCAGGGCACTAAAGTTCAGAGCACCCTGATGGCCACTGGTGAAACACAGGAGTTGGAGTTTACTGGGGACTAGGGTGGAAAGACCTGTTTGGAACCCAGAAAAATCTCAGGTGAAAGCACCCAGGACATTTTTCCTCCCTGTTTCTGAACCCTTCAATTTGAGGGGTACTAAGTCAACTCTAGCATTTTGACTTAAGAAATAGAGGGGGGGAGCTTGAAAATGTCACTGGGGGGGCTGGAGAGATGGCTCATCGGTTAAGAGCACCGTCTGCTCTTCCAGAGGACCCGGGTTCGATTCCCAGCACCCACATGGCAGCTAACAACTGTCTGTAGTTCCAGTTCCAGGCAAAACACCAAGGCAAATAAATAAATAAATAAATAGTTTAAAAAAAAAGAAAAGAAAAGAAAATGTTACTGGGGTATGGAAATTAATGCTGATTTGTTGAGCCAATGGCCAATTCGCCATTTCACAAGTATACTTTATCTGCACAATCAAGACATTTGTCATTCACATCTTAAATGAAATAAACTAGGCTGTGGTGGCACATACCTTTAATCCCAGCACTCAGGGGCAGATACCTGTGAGTTCAAGGCCAGTTTAGTTTACAGGAGATTCAGGACAGCCAGGACTACACAGAGAAACTCTGTCTTGAATAACCAAATAATAAAATAAAAAATGATTTAGAAAGTAGCTCTGTAGTACGCTCTTACAATACTCTGATTTGTGTAATGCTTGTTAAAAATCAATCTCTCTCTCTCTGAAACAGGGTTTTTCACTATGTAGCCTTAGCTGTCCTGAAACCCTCTAGCTTCCAACTCAGAGATTTGCCTACTTAAGATGTCTTTTATTAATTTATTATTTTATTATATTTATTGTTAATTTTTTTGAGATAGGGTTTCTCTGTGTAGTTTTGGAGCCTGTCCTGGAACTCATTCTGTAGACCAGACTGGCCACTAACTCACAGAGATTTGCCTGCTTCTGCCTCTGCCTCCTAGGTGCTAAAATTATAGCTGTGCACCACCACTACGTGGCTTATTACTTTATTTTTTAGACTTTTTTTTTTTTAGTTTATGTGTGTGAATGTTTTGCCTACATGTATGTATGTGCACCATGTGTATGCCTGGTATCTTCAGAGTTCAAAAACAGCATCAGATCCCCTGGAATTGGAGTTACAAGTGGCTTTGAGAACCTGAGTCTTCTTTGAGGGCAGAAAGTGGGTCTTTCTCTAGCCTGCCACCCAGCTCCCAAATAACAATAGTCTGTGAGGCTAGACCATCTCAGCTAGTAGCTTTGAAGTTGTTCTGGATGTAGAATTTTGGAGAAACTGAAAAGAGACATTCTAAGAAGTTGGATGATTTGGGCTACTTCTCTTCATTGGTGTCTGGTTCTTTTTTTTTTTCTGAAAACACATAAACTTTTAAAGATAGCATATCTATATCTGAGTTAACACAAATATGAAATGTACAGTGTACACAAGTCAGCTGAAGATGATTTTTTGTTTTGTTTGAGCAGGTAAAAGGCATCTGTCAACTTTATAAGTGCATTTGGACTGTATAACCAAATTTCTATCCATGCCACATGATAGGATGTCATGTAATAATAAGTCATGAGGACTCTGTGACCAACAAGATTTATCATGTCTCATCCAGTCTCAGAGTTGTTCCCATGTCAAAGGATCAAGACATGTCCCCATCTTGTAGTTTTTCTAGGTCTATTTCTTTTTTTTTTTTTTTTTAAAACTTTATTTATTTATTTATTTATTTGCCTTGGTGTTTGCCTGGAACTGGAACTACAGACAGTTGTTAGCTGCCATGTGGGTGCTGGGAATCGAACCCGGGTCCTCTGGAAGAGCAGACGGTGCTCTTAACCGCTGAGCCATCTCTCCAGCCCCTCTAGGTCTATTTCTGTAGCCTATGTTTTCAGGGGGTATCCCCAATCAAATTTGGTCTCTATTAATTTTGAAGAAATCCGCAGCCTTTCATTTCCTATGGAAACAAAAACATAACCTCTTCTTTAACACAAGACATTTTCTGAATTCCATTTTAAAGTTAAGACATTCCCAAAGTATCTAGGCTGGTTTAATTCAGGAGTCCTGTTTACAATCCCATGTCTCTCAGCAGCTGCCATTTGTTCATCAACATTTAAAAAATTCAAAGTCAACAAAACACCATTTAGGATCCAGACTCTCTGTGTATCTCTCATTTTTTTTAAACTTTATTTATTTATTATTTATTTATTTGCCTTGGTGTTTGCCTGGAACTGGAACTACAAACAGTTGTTAGCTGCCATGTGGGTGCTGGGAATCGAACCCGGGTCCTCTGGAAGAGCAGACGGTGCTCTTAACCGCTGAGCCATCTCTCCAGCCCCTGTATCTCTCATTTTTATATTACTTGTTCTTTTTGTATTATTTTACTCTCTCTTTAAAGACTTTACTTAATTATTTTTAAACTATTTTTCCTATAACTGTCTATACCCATTTTCGTATGCATCTATACACAGTGTAACCTGATTAATTTTTTTTTCATTCCAAACATGTTTTACTGTTTACCTGTGGTGTTCTCTAACCATGTGAGCCAAACCTACAACTGCTAAGCAGCAGCTAGGCCCTCTACCTTGTGGCTCTGCCGCCTCCTTGGGTCTGTGAGAACTGGGCCTTGGGCCCACAGGCCTGGCCAAGAGTTTCACTTAACCATCTCAGCCCTAGGAAGTTGGTAGATATACTGTGGCAGGCATTTTTGTACTTAGCTTGTTGTTTCTACTTAGAGTGCTCACTGCTCAAGAGCTGTGCTGCACAGTAGCACCTCTTAAAGGAGTCATATTGATTTTTGTGGTTTTTCCAGCTTTCTCAGGTCCTATGTGGAAATTTGGACTCCAGTTGAATGCCATATGTAACAAGTTTTTCTCTGTCCCACCAGCCAGCTCCCAAATAACAACATGGAGATTTATTATTATGAAAGCTCAGCCTCAGCTTAGGCTTATCCCAGTAGCTCTTATAACTTAAATGAATCCATTTATAAATTAATCTGTCTTGCCCTGTGGCTCTTTACCTTATTTCCGTACTGCCCATCCTGCTTCCTCTGTGTGTCTTGCTTCTCCTGAGCTCCTAGATTCCTCTTTCTCTCTCTGCCCAGATGTCCTGCCTAGACTTCCAGCCTAGCTATTGGCCCTTCAGCTCTTTATTTTATTTTTTTTTTAATTTATTTTGTTCAGCTCTTTATTAAACCAACCACAGCAACATATCTTCACAGAGTGTACAAACAGGAGCTCAAGGTCAGCCTCAGCTAATTAGGAATTAGGGGCTAACTATGTAAAACAACAAAAACAAAAAGCTTCCCAATGTCCTCTCATTTCTAAATATGCAGGTTCTGTGGGCATCCTTGTAAATAGTAATGTTTACAAACACATCTCATTAAAGACTAAGACTAGGGGCTGGAGAGATGGCTCAGCGGTTAAGAGCACCATCTGCTCTTCCAGAGGACCTGGGTTCTATTCCCAGCAACCACATGGCAGCTAACAACTGTCTGTAGTTCCAGTTCCAGGCAAACACCAAGGCAAATAAATAAATAAATAATAAATAAATTAAAAAAAAAAAAAAGACTAAGACTAAGTAAGCTAAACTTTCTTCAGTTTAACATTCTCTTCCTCCAAGAAGCCTTTCCAGCATGCCTTTAATTCCAATTCTTGGGAGGCAGAGGCAGGCGGATCTTTGTGAGTTTGAGACCAGCCTGGTCTACAAAATGAGTTTCAGAACAGCTAGGACTATTATACTGAGAAACCATGTCTTGAAAAATAAAATTTAAAAAAAGATTTTAAAAGGGCTTGTGGTATTGGTGGCAGTAGGTGGTGCACACCTTTAGTCCCAGCACCAGGAAGGCAGAGGCAAGTGATTCTCTTTGAGTTCGATGCCAAGCAACCTGGTCTATAAAGCGAGTTCCAGGACAGCCAGGGCTACACAGAGAACCCTTGTCTCAAAAATAAACAAAACAGGAGCTAGAGAGATGGCTCAGTGGTTAAGAGCACTGACTGTTCTTCTGGAGGACCTGAGTTCAATTCCCAGCATTCACATGGCAGCTAACAACTGTCTGTAATTTCGAGATCTGATGCTCTTACACAGTTATACATGTGAAATACGAATTCACATAAAATAAAATAAAAATATATTTAAAAAAGAAAATATATATAAAGTAAATAAATAAACGGAACAAACTAACCAAAAGAAGCCTTTCCAGATGAATCTGCCTTTCTACATATTCCCTTCTTGTGGTCTTATTAACTCTTCTCACATCTGTGACACAAATGCTGCTTCAAATCACCTGGATGCCAATGACTCTACATATTAGTAATTTATTGAAGCAACTTCATTCCACAGATGTTTACTGAACACAAGTGTATGTTCAGACCTGCCTGTGCCAGGCCCAGTGGGTGGACACAGAGATGAATCAGACACAACCTCAAAGGACTTAACAGTTGGGAGACAGACATTAGACACAGATACAATTTACTAGAACTCAAAACAGGATGACCTAAGTGATATTAAAGAACTACGAGCAATATGCTATATGCATAAACCTCAATTACTTAATTATCATTCTCAAAAGTGCATCACAGAAGGTCAGAACTGAAGGTTATCATCTACTTCAACTCCTTGTTTTCCAGTGGAGACACACACACACACACACACACACACACACACACACACACACACACGACACAGGACCCCTGAGATTCAAAAATGGGTAAGGTCGTGATGTAAAAATCTTTCTAGTCTGACTGGCTAAGTCTAAAAGTCATCTGAAACCCAGTCCTGGGATTTTTCATCCTCTTCTGGTAGCTTCAAATGCAATAGTTCCATATTTCACCAAACAGGTATTCGGTAAAGTGCTCCCTCCTGGTCTAAGATGAGGCAAACCCAAGACGCTGAGCACTCAGGAGGCAGAGTACGATCTCAGACTGCAAACCCAGTCTTTCAACCTCCTGTACTGAATGTTCTTACCACTCTCTTCCTGCTACTATACCCTGCAGTGATTCTAAAATACACACACCGTTGTTTGTGGTGTTGGGGTACAGGACTACGCACATGATAAGCAAGCAATCTACCATTGAGCAATAGTCAAATTTTCAAATATTTTTTCAGGTTTTTGTTGTTGTTTTGGTTTTTTGAAACACGATTTCGTGTGTAGCCTTGCTCTCCTGAAACTAACTCTGTAGACCAGGCTGTCCTCAAACTCACAGAAATTCTTCTGCCTCTGCCTCCCAAGTGTTGACATTAAAGGCAGGTGCCATCACATTTGGCTAGGACTTTTTAAAAGTTCAAAAAGTGGACTTGAACTTCTGAACGTCCTTGGTTCCACCTCCTGAATGCTAAGATTATAAGTGTGTGCTACCAAGAGGAAGAAGGTCCAACCAGCACAGGTTTCTGAATGGACTCAGAACACGCTTTCAATCTCTCAGTCATTGACCAGCCTGAGTCGGACTGTCTTAACTTCACTTCCTATGTAGTAGCACGGACACCTATTGTGCTATTTTCACATTCTCAGGTGGAGAATTTTTTGATTTAAAAAAAAAGTATTGATACTTGGAAGGGTTAAACTATCAGAAGTGATCCTCTTTATTTGGAAGTCCTTTGTAAGTCGGGGTGTCCCCCGTGCTGTTTCTACTGCACCTAGCGGAGCTCTGCACGTGGTAGGGCCCCCAGAAAGTTGTTTAAAAGAAGCAAGAACGTGGATTCTCCAGTCAAAGCTGCGCGCCAAGACCTGGGTTAGAAGCAGCAGGGGGCGCCCACGAGTCTGTCCACTCGCCTGTCCCTAGGGCCCAAGCCGGACCTCAGGCCTGGGTGCGGTCCTACCGCTCCAAGCAGCTGTGCGCCGGGCTGAACTCGGGGAACCAGAGGAGCCCCACGTCTTCCCACGCTCCGCCCCCTCCCCAGAGCCCCGCGAAGCCGCGAGGTGCGGAACCGCGACACGACATCCTGTTTTTGGGGGCCCGCGCGCTCAGCTCCGCCTGCGTCTCTGCTGATCAGTGACTTTTCCCGGGGTGCTGACGGCAGCTGCCCTTCCCCCCAGTCTCCCCACCCTCCCTAGGGGTCTGGGACCTTCCCACTGCTGAATCACCACCACCCGGCACTCTCCCAAGGCTCAGGGCAGGGGTGGGGACTGCCCCAGCCTGACCCATTCGGGCTAACCCCTAGCCAACCACGGCTAGATACCTCTAGATCCCCCGCGCTCAGCGGAAGGCATTTCTCAGCCTTCCCGCGGAGGTTGCGCGGCGGGAAAGGAACAAATGCGGGGCGCCTAGCTTTGGGTCTCTGCTGGGATGGGATGCCAAGTGAAACCGGGGAGATCTGACCTGGGGAAGCCAGACCCGGAGGGGCTCAAACAAGGGGTACGGGGCTGCGTGGACTGTAAAGCTTGCAGGAGGGTGGCGGAGAGAGGCCTCCGACTTCCTGGTCCGCCCCGCCCCGGCCGGCCCGCCCCCGCGCCCCGCCCCGGCCCCGCCGCCGGCCCGTCCCCCACCCCCCCACTTCCTCCGGCCTCCAGCTCTCACTTCCTTCTTGAGCCCAGAGCCGCCGCCGCCGCCCCCAGCTCCCCCGTCGTGGGGAGGGCACCAGGTGAGGCCTGGCCCGAGCCGGTGGGCAGGGGTCCTGGGAAGAGGAACGTGGCCGGCTGGGACTGGCTGGGCGCGCACGGGAGCCGGCAAGTTTGCAAGAGGGAGGCCGCGGGCGGGACGATCTCGCTCCCAGCAAGTTGGGCGGGCGCGGCAGGCCGGGCGGGGACAGTGGCCACCTCGAGTGGATCGCTGATGGCTGGGTTGATGGTGGGATCCGAGGGACAGCGAGGGATCTCGAGAGCCGCCAGGGACCCCTGAGATCCGAGCCGGGAGAGGCTCGGAAGTGGGAAAGCGCTGAGCGGTGAGGATGGGACTCTGCGGTGGGGTGCCCTCAAAAGTTGTGGGGGGATGTTCAATCGTGTGTGAAAGGAGAGGGCCTCTGGGCTGGAGAAGGCGCGCTGTCTGCTCTGCAGTTGTGACATTTGGGAGGCTGTGATGGGGGCGGTGTCTGGGGCCTCTGAGAATGCAGAAAGGTTTCACCCGGGAAGGTCGCAGCCAGTCTGTAGCTACACTGTTGCTGCAGCCCTCCGGAGGACGCGGGGGTGGGGTGGGGTGTTTCCCGCTCCTTCTCCCCGAGTCTACCTCTGTGCCATGCAACAGGTATTTAGTGAGCATGTTTGCTGTGACTGACACAGTCCAGCCTTGAGTTTTTTGAGGATAAAGT